>JAPZAG010001215.1:0-36833 GCA_027475135.1 Bactrocera correcta | reverse complement strand
CGGAATTCTTCCAAATGCACTGCCGTTATACCGTTATAGTTTTATGTTAACTTCAGTTAGTTAAAGAAGGTTTATTAACTTAAATATGTTAAACCAGTTATTTGAAGCATTTCGATATTGATTGCTTAATGCATATATACAAGAAAATCGACTTTATACCTAAATATGAGATTACGGAATTCTTCCAAATGTACTGTCGTTATGCCGTTATGGCCTTAAGCCAACTTCAGTTCGTTAAAGAAGGTTTATTAACTTAAATATGTTAAACCAGTTATTTGAAACATTTCGATATCGCTTGCTAAATGCGTATATACAAGAAAATCGACTTTATACCTAAATATAAGATGGCTTTGTGTTAACTTCAGTGCGTTAAAGAAGTTTAATTAACTTAATATGTTAAACTAATGATTTGAGGCATTTCGATATCGATTGCAAAAGTGTATATACAAGAAAATCGACTTTATACCTAAATATAAGATTACGGAATTCTTCCAAATGACTGCCGTTATGCCGCCATGGCTTTATGTTAACTTCAGTTGTTAAAGAAGGTTTATTACTTTAATATGTTAAACTAATGATTTGAAGCATTTCGATATCGATTGCTAAGTGCATATATACAAGAAAATCGACTTTATACCTAAATATAGATTACGGAATTCTTCCAAATGTACTGTCGTTATGCCGTTATGGCTTTATATGAACTTCAGTTCGTTAAAGAAGGTTTATTAACTTAAATATGTTAAACTAATGATTTGAAGCATTTCGATATCGATTGCTAAATGGTATATACAAGAAAATCGACTTTATACCTAAATATAAGATTACGGAATTCTTCAAATGTTGTCGTTATCCCGTTAGGCTAAGACTTCAGTACGTTAAAGAAGGTTTATTAACTTAAATATGTTAAACTAATGATTTGAAGCTTTTTCGATATCGATTGCTAAATGTGTATGTACAAGAAAATCGACTTTATACCTAAATATAAGATTACGGAATTCTTCTCCATGAACTGCCGTTATGCCGCCATGGCTTTGTGTTAACTTCAGTGCGTTAAAGAAGCTTTATTACTTTAATATGTTAAACTAATGATTTGAAGATTTTCGAAATCGATTGCTAAGTGCATATATACAAGAAAATCGTCCTTATACCTAAATATAAGATTACGGAATTTTTCCCAAATGTACTGTCGTTATGCCGCCATGGCTTTATATGAACTTTAATATGTTAAAGAAGGTTAATTAACTTAAATATGTTAAACTAATGACTTGAGGCATTTCGATATCGATTGCTAAATGTTTATATACAACAAAATCGACTTTATACCTAAATATAAGATTACGGAATTCTTCTAAATGCTTTGCCGTTATGCCGTTAAGGCGTTTGAAGACTTCAGTAAGATGAGGAGGGTTAATTAACTTAAATATATTAAACCTAATGATTTGAGGCATTTCGATATCGATTGCTAAATGTGTATGTACAAGAAAATCGACTTTATACCTAAATATAAGATTACGGAATTCTTCTCCATGAACTGCCGTTATGCCGCCATGGCTTTGTGTTAACTTCAGTGCGTTAAAGAAGCTTTATTTCTTTAAGTATGTTAAACTAATGATTTGAAGATTTTCGAAATCGACTGCTAAGTGCATATATACAAGAAAATCGTCCTTATACCTAAATATAAGATTACGGAATTCTTCCAAATGTACTGTCGTTATGCCGCCATGGCTTTATATGAACTTTAATATGTTAAAGAAGGTTAATTAACTTAAATATGTTAAACTAATGACTTGAGGCATTTCGATATCGATTGCTAAATGTTTATATACAACAAAATCGTTTTTATACCTAAATATACGCTTACGGAATTCTTCTAAATGCACTGCCGTTATGCCGTTATGGTTTTATGTTAACTTCAGTTCGTTAAAGAAGGTTTATTAACTTAGATATGTTAAACCAGTTATTTGCAGCATTTCGATATCGATTGCTTAATGCATATATACAAGAAAATCGACTTTATAACTAAATATAAGATAACGTAATTCTTCTAAATGCTATGCCGTTATGCCGCTAAGGCTTTTGTAGACTTTAGTAAGATAAAGAGGGTTAATTAACTTAAATATGTTAAACTAATGATTTGAAGCATTTCTATATCGATTGCTGAATGAGTATATACAAGAAAATCGACTTTATACCTAAATATAAGATTACGTAATTCTTCTAAATGCTTTGCCGTTATGCCGTTAAGGCGTTTGTAGATAAAGTAGGTTTGTTAACTTAAATATGTCAAACTAATGATTTGGAGCATTTCGATATCGATTGCTAAATCAGTATATACAAGAAAAACCAATTTAAACCTAAATAGAAGCTTACGGAATTCTTCTAAATGCACTGCCGTTATGCCGTTATGGCTTTATGTTAACTTTAGTTCGTTAAAGAAGCTTTATTAACTTAGATATGTTACACCAGTTATTAGAAGCATTTCGAAATCGATTGCTTAATGCATATATACAAGAAAATCGACTTTATACCTAAATATAAGATTACGGAATTCTCCAAAATGTACTGTCGTTATGCCGCCATGGCTTTATATGAACTTCAATATGTTAAAGAAGGTTAATTAACTTAACTTGTTAAACTAATGATTTGAGGCATTTCGATATCGATTGCTAAATGTGTATATACAAGAAAATCGACTTTATACCTAAATATAAGATTACGGAATTCTTCCAATTGCACTGCCGTTATACCGTTATTGTTTTATGTTAACTTCAGTTAGTTAAAGAGGGTTTAGTAACTTAAATATGTTAAACCAGTTATTTGAAGCATTTCGATATCGATTGCTTAATGCATATATACAAGAAAATCGACTTTATGCCTAAATATAAGATAACGTAATTCTTCTAAATGCTTTGCCGTTATGCCGTTAAGGCGTTTGTAGACTTCAGTAAGATAAAGAGGGTTAATTAACTTAAAGATGTTAAACTAATGATTTGAGGAATTTCGATATCGCTTGCTAAATGCGTATATACAAGAAAATCGACTTTATACCTAAATATAAGATTACGTAATTCTCCAAACCCTTTGCCGTTATGCAATTAAGGCTTTTGTAGACTTCAGTAAGATAAAGAGGGTTAATTAACTTAAATATGTTAAACTAATGATTTGAGGCATTTCGATATCGATTGCTAAATGTGTATGTACAAGAAAATCGACTTTATACCTAATCGTATGATAACGGAATTCTTCTACATGCACTGCCGTTATGCCGTTAAGGCGTTTGTAGACTTCAGTACGATAAAGGGGGTTAATTAACTTAAATATGTTAAACTAATGATTTGAAGCATTTCGATATCGATTGCTAAGTGTGTATATACAACAAAATCGACTTTATGCCTAAATATAAGATTACGTAATTCTTCTAAATGCTTTGCCTTTATGCCGTTAAAACGTTTGTAGACTTTAGTAAGATAGAGAGGGTTAATTAACTTAAATATGTTAAACTAATGATTTGAAGCATTTCTATATCGATTGCTAAATGAGTATATACAAGAAAATCGACTTTATGCCTAAATATAAGATTACGTAATTCTTCTAAATGCTTTACCGTTATGCCGTTAAGGCGTTTGTAGATAAAGTAGGTTTGTTAACTTAAATATGTCAAACTAATGATTTGGAGCATTTCGATATCGATTGCTAAATGTGTATATACAAGAAAAACCAATTTAAACCTAAATATAAGCTTACGGAATTCTTCTAAAGGCACTGCCGTTATGCCGTTATGGCTTTATGTTAACTTCAGTTCGTCAAAGAAGGTTTATTAATTTAGATATGTTACACCAGTTATTTGAAGCATTTCGAAATCGATTGCCTAATGCATATATACAAGAAAATCGACTTTATACCTATATATAAGTTTACGGAATTCTTCCAAATGTACTGTCGTTATGCCGCCATGGCTTTATATCAACTTCAATATGTTAAAGAAGGTTAATTAACTTAAATATGTTAAACTAATGATTTGAAGCATTTCTATATCGATTGCTAAATGTGTATATACAAGAAAATCGACTTTATACCTAAATATATGATTACGGAATTATTTTAAATGCACTGCCGTTATGCCGCCATTGATTTATGCCAACTTCAGTTCGTTAAAGAAGGTTTATTAACTTAAATATGTTAAACTAATGATTTGAAGCATTTCGATATCGATTGCTAAATGAGTGTATACAAGAAAATCGACTTTATACCTAAATATAAGATAACGGAATTCTTCCAAATGCACTTTCTTTACGCCGTTAAGGATTTTGTAGACTTCAGTAAGATAAAGAGGGTTAATTAACTTTTGTATACTTTAGTAAGATAAAGAGGGTTAATTAGCTTAAATATGTTAAACTAATGATTTGAAGCATTTCGATATCGATTGCTAAATGTGTATATACAACAAAATCGATTCTATACCTAAATATAAGATTACGTAATTCTTCTAAATGCTTTGCCGTTACGCCGTTAAGCCGTTTGTAGTCTTCAGTGCGTTAAAGAAGGTTAATTAACCGTAATACGTTAAACTAATGATTTGAGGCATTTCGATATCGATTGCTAAATGTGTATATACAAGGAAATCGACTTTATACCTAAATATAAGATTACGGAGTTCTTCCAAATGCACTGCCGTTATACCGTTATGGCTTTATGTTAACTTCAGTTAGTTAAAAAAGGTTTATTACCTTAAATATGTTAAACCAGTTATTTGAAGCATTTCGATATCGATTGCTAAATGAGTGTATACAAGAAAATCTATTTATACCTAAATATAAGATTACGGAATTCTTCCAAATGTACTGTCGTTATGCCACCATGGCTTTATATCAATTTCAATACGTTAAAAAAGGTTAATTAACTTAAATATGTTAAACTAATGATTTGAGGCATTTCGATATCGATTGCTAAATGCATATTTACAAGAAAATCGACTTTCTACCTAAATATAAGCTTACGGAATTCTTTTAAATGCACTGCCGTTATGCCGCCATGGCTTCATGTTAACTTCAGATCGTTAAAGAAGCTTTATTAACTTAAATATGTTAAACCAGTTATTTGAAGCATTTCGATATCGTTTGCTTAATGCATATATACAAGAAAATCGACTTTATACCTAAATATAAGATTACGGAATTCTTCCAAATGTACTGTCGTTATGCCACCATGGCTTTATAACAACTTCAATACGTTAAAAAAGGTTAATTAACTTAAATATGTTGAACCATTTAGATATCGATTGCTAAATGTGTTTATACAAAAGAATCGAATTTATACCTAAATATAAGATTACGGATTTCTTCTACAAGCACTGCCGTTATGCCGCCATGGCTTTGTGTTAACTTCAGTGCGTTAAAGTAGGTTTGTTAACTTAAATATGTTAAACTAATGATTTGAAGCATTTCGATATCGATTGCTTAATGCATATATACAAGAAAATCGACCTTATACCTAAATATAAGATAACGTAATTCTTCTAAATGCTTTGCCGTTATGCCGCTAAGGCGTTTGTAGACTTCAGTAAAATAAAGAAGGGTAATTAACTTAAATATGTTAAACTAATGATTTGAGGCATTTCGATATCGATTGCTAAATGTGTATATACACGAAAATCAACTTTATACCTAAATATAAGATTACGGAGTTCTTCTAAATGCACTGCCGTTATGCAGTTATGGCTTTATGTTAAGTTCTGTTCGTTAAAGAAGGTTTATTAACTTAAATGCATATATACAAGAAAATCGACTTTATACCTAAATATAAGATTACGGAATTCTTCCAAATGTACTGTCGTTAAGCCGCTATGGCTTTATATCACCTTCATTACGTTAAAGAAGGTTAATTAACTTAACTTGTTAAACTAATGATTTGAGGCATTTCGATATCGATTGCTTAATGTGTATATACAATAAAATCGACTTTATACCTAAATATAAGCTTACGGAATTCTTCTAAATGCACTGCCGTTATGCCGTTATGGCTTTATGTTAACTTCAGTTCGTTAAAGAAGGTTTATTAACTTAGATATGTTACGCTAGTTATTTGAAGCATTTCGAAATCGATTGCTTAATGCATATATACAGGAAAATCGACTTTCTACCTAAATATAAGATTACGGAATTCTTCCAAATGCACTGCCGTTATGCTGTTAACGCTTTTGTAGACTTCAGTAAGATAAAGGGGGTTAATTAACTTAAATATGTTAAACTAATGATTTGAGGCATTTCGATATCGATTGCTAAATGTGAATATACAAGAAAATCGACTTTATACCTAATTATAGGATCACGGAATTCTTCCAAATGCACTGCCGTTACGCCGATAAGGCTTTTGTAGACTTTAGTAAGATAAAGAGGGTAAATTAGCTTAAATATGTTAAACTAATGATTTGAAGCATTTCGATATCGATTTCTAAATGTGTATATACAACAAAATCGACTTTATACCTAAATATAAGATTACGTAATTCTTCTAAATGCTTTGCCGTTATGCCGCCATGGCTTTGTGTTAACTTCAGTGCGTTAAAGAAGCTTTATTAACTTAAATATGTTAAACTAATGATTTGAAGATTTTCGAAATCGATTGCTAAATGCATATACACAACAAAATCGACTTTATACCTAAATATAAGATTACGGAATTCTTCCAAATGCAAAGCCGTTATGCCGTTATGGCTTTGGCGTCAATTACAATTTTTTGGCGTCAAGCGACAGGATATATATGTATATTTAAACCTGAAATTAAAATTAAGAAAAATGAATCATAAAAAATTATAAAATATTGAATTATTTAAATTATTGTATACTTACCTTAATTATGCATTCATACTACTAATCTACTACTTACCTTAATACTTACCATAATCTATTACAATAGCGAACGAAAGTTGAAGATAATTATATTTACCCCTTTTTTATACATATGAACATTACCACTAGTTTAAGCCGTTAGTTTAAGACTTAGGCTAAGCAACTAAATGAAATTAAATAAAGAAGTATCGTAATTGAACCATCGAACCGAATGCACGCGTCTTCATTCTTTTTCGCAATTTAATTTTCGTAATTTACGACAGGCAATTAGGCTTCATTTTATTCGCGCATTCCCAAGTTTTTATTATCGCTTCTCAAAAACGCGAGAAATTTTTCATGGCGCCTGAGCAGGGACTTAGTGCGTGAACTAAGAATATTTTATTTAACTTTCGTTTTCGGTTTTAATAACCATATCGTTTCTAATTGCCTGTTAATCGTTCGGTTTTCGGTCATCGGTAATGTGAAGTGAAGACAGGTGTAACTACATAAAAGATACAAAGACAAAACATAAAAAAATATATACATAAAAAAAAAACTGTACAAAATACATAGTTAACTACAAATACATATACATACCAATATAGTGGAAGTGCCAGGTGTGCAGTGATAGTGATACCTAACTACATGAAAAATAAGAAATAAAACATAAAATATAAACGCGAAACTAAAGCGAGGCTAGAAAAAAAAAAACAAAAAGTGGCGGAAAAGTGTTTAATACTTACATACATACGTGAATACTTGAAAAAATACAGTGGCCAAATATAAAACGCAAACATACATATATGTGAAACAGAAAAAATTTAAACATAATATAAAAAACAAATATAAATATATACATACATAAACGTGAAGTGGAGTGCTAAATAAATACTTACCCATATACGTACTTAAGCTTATGATAGCGAAAAGAAAAGAAAAAGAAAAAGAAAAAGGGAAGTATCGTGGATGCAGAGAGTGCTAAGAACAGAACACGTAAAACACACAAAAAAAAAGGAAATTTACAGTAGTGCAAGAGCGAAAGACGAAGTGACAAAATTTCTAAATTTTGCTAAATTGTGTGCATATACATATTGTTACTTACAAGCCAAGTTACGGTTTAAAAAAAAAAAAAAAAACAGTTTTCTAAACTGTTTGAAGTGCCGCAAATTAAAAAACCGGTTAGCCCAAAAAACCGTTGCAATCATCCGTTCCTGCCAATCCGTTGCTGCGGTAATTACTTCGTTGAGATCACGTCCCTGTTATCGCACCGCTGCTGCCATCAACCCGCCGCTACCACAACGCCGCTTCTGCCATCGTCGCTGCTGCTATCAAGCCGCTGCTACCATCACACCGCTGCTGCCATCGTCGCCGCTGCTGCCATCGTCTCTGCTACAATCAAACGGCTGCCGTCGTGGGAATGAGCTGCCACTGCATTCTCTGCAAAAGGGACGTAAGCGCCGGCAAACAGCCGACGCACCAGGTAACGAGTGCGATTTACTGAAAGCAGTGCAAGCAAAAAATAAAACGAAAAAACAAACAAATAAAATTAAAATAAAAAACAAGTGCACACTTTCAGTTTTTGGCTCTCCCTTTTCACTTGACATCATATTGATTATATTGTATTTATTATATATACATATATGTACATATACATATAAATTAGTACATACTCATATGTACGCACATATATACATATACGAATTAAAAGTGAATAAGGGATTTTGGGATTTTGCGGTAGCCCTTTATTTTGAAATAAAGGTGAACAATTTTTAATTGCAAATTAAATTATTCTATTTTTCGCAATTTTTTCGATCCGCGTTTGCAATTATCGGTCGTTTTTTCGCAATTTTTATCGATTTTCGTTCGGACATTTTCCGATTAAATTACGTTTTTGTGCTATTGCTCATTTTGCGCATTTATCGGGTTGGCTTTCAATACTTGAGAATCGATATTATTTTTTTTTTCGTTTTCGTCACCGATTCCAAATATATTTGTTGCCAACTTTTATTGCTATTAGTTTGGCTTTCGTATATTTGGGAATCAACATTTATTTTTCGTTTTCGTTATCGATTCTCAGTATATCTGTTGCCAACCGTTATAGTCTTTTTTCGGAAATTTTATTTAAACAAGCAAAATGAGCAAGCCAAAACCAACTCTCGCAAGCCTGTCTCCAAGTAAGGAGTTGACGGACTTAAAATCGTTAAGACGTCAAAGAACGGTTGCGAAGAGTAGTATTTTGCGCATTAAAACGGGCCTTCTTGAAAAGACAATGTCTTTAGATCCAATCGAATTGGAATGCCGTCTAGATATATTAAATTCACATAGTGAAAAATTAATGAAATGCCAATCAAAGATTGAAGAAATTGATGAGGACGACATGGCCCGAGGGGAGTTAGAGGACATAATCGTTGAAACGAAGTCCATAATTAAGTCAATTTTAGCGAAAAATAGAACTTCACTTGCCGAAACATCTTTTGTAGCTTCTCACAGCTCAAGGCTCCCTAAAATGAATTTGCCGAAATTCAAGGGAGAATATTCCGAATTCAAAAATTTTATGAGTTTGTTCGAGAGCTTGGTTCATAACGATCCAAATATCCCAGATATTGAAAAATTTAACCATTTGGTTAATTGTCTATCTGGAGAGGCTTTGGGAACAGTTAAAGCGTTTCAGATGTCGGATGAAAATTATCCGAAAGCGTTGGCAAGTCTCAAAAAAGTTTATGATAATAAATGTTTGATATTTTTCAATACAATATCTTAACTTTTTGAGCTGCCAACAATCCCAAAGCCTTCTGCGCCTTCCCTGCGTTCAATGATTGACGAAGTGTCCGCGGTATATGATTCATTGCTATCGCTGGGCGATGAAAAACAAATAACGAACGCAATAATAATACATATTGTAATGACAAAGGTTGACCCTGCCACCCGATCCAAATGGGAAGAAGCGCTAGACTATGACAAACTGCCACTGTGGAAGGACTGTGAAGCCTCCCTAAATAGGAGGTACCAGCAGCTATCAGCGGAAGGATCATCATACTCAAGGACGAAGCCCATACCAACAGGCAGTACGAGTCATGGAAAGCAACAACAGGCGGATAAGACCAAATCGGCGCTGGTTGCTGCAAATACGAGGCAGCTTCTTTGCCAACAGTGCAAATCGAGGGATCACCATCTAACTGCCTGCCCTACTTTCAAGGTTCTTCCGGTGCAACAGAGGTTCGAGTTCGTCAAATCGGTACCCTTATGCATAAATTGCTTGCGTAAGGGACATACCGTTTCGAAATGCAGAGCGGATCGATGTCGTGTGTGCAATCGATCGCATCACACACTGTTGCACCAATATCCAGTCTCTTTCCCCGCTCCACCTCATCCGCAACCATCCACCACACATGCCATGCATACAGCCAGTATGCCGGATCGGGTCATGTTGGCAACAGCAGTAATTTTAGTGAGGACCAGCTGCGGAGATTACCTGCCTGCGAGAGCCTTACTGGACTCAGGCTCCCAGGTCAACTTTATGACGGAGGACTTGGCACAAAAGTTGCGGATTCGACGTCAGCATAAAACATAAAGCGTAATTGGAATTGGCAATTCCAATACAAAAGTGGGGTCCAAACTAAGCGCGTTTGTCAAGTCGCGGTTAAATAATTTTGAATTTTCGGCGGAATTCTGGGTAATGCGATGCATTTCGGCAAATCATCCAGACCATAACATCAATGTTAATGGCTGGCAAATTCCGCACAATATTGAATCGGCGGACCCAGAATTCCACAAATCTAAAAAAGTGGACATCCTATTGGGTGCTGAAACATTTTTCGACCTTTTAGCTGTTGGCCAAATTAAAAATGGTCCTAACCAACCAACACTTCAGAAAACCCTTTTAGGTCTGGCAAATACGCCAGTAATATAAGTTCTCCTCCCAGATTACATAGCACATTATGCCAAGCTGAAGAAGACTTAACGTCAATCGATTCAGTAGTCCAAAAATTTTGGGCTCTAGAAGAATTACCTTCAGAATCAAATGGCATCAAATTCCCACCAGAGCAACAAGAGTGTGAAAATTTTTTCGTTAATACTACTCAAGTATTGCCTTCAGGACGGCTTCAAGTCAGAATGCCCTTTAAAGCTGACCGTAAGTTACTCGGTCACTCATATGAAACCGCAGTTCGGCGGTTTCAGGCCCTGGAGAGAAGGACATTAAAAGATCCAGAACTTCGCAAAATGTATCTGGACTTTATGAATGAATATAGAGCCTTGGGTCACATGAGCCCAACGAACAACAAGATCCCGAGTGAGCCACACTACTTCATTCCGCATCAATGCGTTTTAAGGCCCGAGAGCACAACAACCAAATTACGTGTTGTATTTGATGCTTCGAGTCGATCTTCAACTCAAATAGCGTTGAATGAACTTTTGACGGTAGGTCCAACCATCCAAGAAGAATTATATTCAACTCTTCTTCGTTTTCGATTACATAAGTATGCACTAACAGCGGACATTACTAAAATGTACCGTCAAATAATGATGCATGAAGAAGACAGAAATTGTCAACTTATTGTGTGGAGAGAGCATCCTTCTGAGCAAATTCAAATTTTTCGTCTTAACACCGTAACATACGGCACTGCGCCTGCTCCATTTCTCGCAACACGGTGTTTGCAAATGCTCAGTGATGCCAATACAATTAAATATCCACTCGGTTCATTGGCCATCAAAAGAGACTTTTATGTTGATGATTTATTAACAGGGTCCGAAAATTTTGAGTCTCTAGATCTTTTGAGAAGTGAGGTAATTCAAATATTAAACTCGGCAGGATTCACCTTAACGAAGTGGTTTTCGAACCACCCTAAATTTTTCGACAGTGATTGCACTGAAAAGTCATTAAGCTTCAATGACAAAAGTTCCACTAAAACGTTAGGAATCCATTGGTTGCCGAAAGAGGATTTGTTTCGATTTGTTTTAGATGACAATTTTAATGATCTGCGAGCCACTAAAAGAAATATATTATCAGTTTCTGCTCGCCTTTTTGATCCTCTTGGATTACTAGCCCCACTAGTTACCAAAGCAAAAATCTTATTGCAAGAGCTTTGGATCCAAAAACTAGATTGGGATGAGTCGATTCCATTGCGCCTTGACACTAGCTGGCGGAACTTTAAAGCCAACCTAATGCAGCTCTCATCGATAAGCATTCCTCGTTACGTAAACGTTGAGTCGAGTGCCATCTGCCAAATACATGGCTTCTCCGACGCCTCAATAAGGGCGTACGGATGCTGCATATACATACGAAGCCAATCTGCTAGTGGCATTAAATGCATGCTGCTTACTGCAAAGTCTAGAGTGGCTCCGCTGAAGACCAAATCTCTTCCGCGTCTTGAGCTCTCGGCAGCACATCTTCTTTCAAAATTATGGTCAAGAGTAGCGCCTATGTTGAGTCGACATTTCGAAAATATAACATTTTGGACAGACTCTGAAATCGTTTTACATTGGATTAAAACACATCCATCTTCACTACAAACCTTCGTCGCAAACAGAGTGTCCGAAATCCAAGAGTTGACTGACAAAGTACATTGGCGACATGTGCCAACGAAACAAAATCCTGCGGATCAAGTGTCTCGGGGTTGTAACGTGGACGAATTGAATAATTCAATATGGTTTGGCGTTCCACAGTTCCTCCTAGAAGACCCTGCATTATGGCCAATTAATAACCACTTCCAGCTCTCACCAGAAGACGAAGCATTAGAGAAGAAGAAAAATACATTTACATTACTTTCGACTACTGAGAAAAATTCAATATTGGACCTTATTGAAAAACTTTCTTCTCATAAAAAATTGCTTCGTGTGGTTGCATATATATTACGATGGATCAGGCGACCACCAAAATCCTCCAGAGGCCAAGATCTGGCTTCAGAAGAGCTAAACTTGAGCTTTCTAAAAATTGCACAGGTGGTCCAACATTCAGAATTTTCGGATGTTATTCAAAAAATGGATAAAGGCACCACCCTACCCGCAAACTTGCAAAAACTCAACCCGTTTTTGCATGAGTACTCGGATATGTCGCTGTCATTCAAATTAATCCGAGTAGGAGGTCGCTTATTAAATGCACCTCTCCCATACGATGCCAAATTTCCGCTTTTATTAAATAAAAGTTCGCACTTCGTTACAACGTTTTTACGGTTCCTGCACATTCGGAATCACCACGCTGGGGCTAAAGCGTTGGTTGCGCTTCTTCGAGAACGCATACGGCTAATTAATGCCCGAGAAGCTTGCTGTAGAACCGTAAGAAACTGTATACATTGTTTTCATTACAAGCCGAAGTTGCAAAACCAAATTATGGGAAATTTGCCAGTCGAAAGACTTCGAACACTACGGCCCTTTCTTATATGTGGCGTAGATTTTTGTGGTCCGATATACACAACTTTAAAAATACGCGGTCGACCACCCGTAAAAACATATATTGCAGTTTTCGTTTGCTTTACGTCCAAAGCAGTACATTTAGAATTAGTTTCAGACCTATCAACTAATTCATTTATTCTCGCCCTAAAAAGGTTCATTGGACGCCGAGGAATCCCGACGAAGATATTCAGCGACAACGCCACCAACTTCGTCGGCGCCGACCGCAAGCTGCGCGAGCTGAAAGAGGCGTTCCTAGCAATGGGCCCAGAACTGCAGAGATTCGCAGCAGACGAAGGGTGCAGCTTCACCTTTATACCACCGCGGGCGCCGCACTTCGGCGGATTATGGGAAGCCGCGGTAAAGTCCGCCAAACACCACATCGTTCGCGTAACCGGCAACGCGCTACTCACAGCAGAGGAGTTAGCAACAGTGTTGGCCGAAGTGGAGGCCATCCTCAACTCTCGCCCCCTAGTACCTCTGCGCCAGGACCCCAACGACGGCGAGGCTCTAACCCCAGCGCACCTACTAATAGGATGCTCCCTGCGGGCATTACCCCCAGAGAAGGTGCCAGTGGACCCAGTTCGTTGTTGCGAGAGATGGCAACTTGTTTGCTGTCTCAAGCGACAGTTCTGGCGACAGTGGTCCAAAGTATACCTGACGGGCCTTCAGGAGCGGAACAAGTGGCTGCACCCCAAACGCAATATGCAGCTCAACGACCTCGTTCTCGTCCACGAGGACAACGTGCCGCCGCAGCAGTGGGTACTAGGGCGCGTCGTCGCAACCGTCGAGGGGCAAGACTGCAAGGTGCGAGTCGCAGAAGTAGCAACCAAGACGGGCACGATTAAGCGCCCCATCCACAAACTGGCTGTCCTTCCACTGGATATTGAAGGAATCTGATCCTGTCAAGGTGGCCGGTGTTGCGTCAAGCGACAGGATATATATGTATATTTAAACCTGAAATTAAAATTAAGAAAAATGAATCATAAAAAATTATAAAATATTGAATTATTTAAATTATTGTATACTTACCTTAATTATGCATTCATACTACTAATCTACTACTTACCTTAATACTTACCATAAT
This sequence comes from Bactrocera correcta, assembly GCA_027475135.1. Classification (NCBI taxonomy): domain Eukaryota; kingdom Metazoa; phylum Arthropoda; class Insecta; order Diptera; family Tephritidae; genus Bactrocera; species Bactrocera correcta. Next base: position 22,532 of record JAPZAG010001215.1, on the reverse strand, counting down.
CTATTACAATAGTGAACGAAAGTTGAAGATAATTATATTTACCCCTTTTTTATACATATGAACATTACCACTAGTTTAAGCCGTTAGTTTAAGACTTAGGCTAAGCAACTAAATGAAATTAAATAAAGAAGTATTGTAATTGAACCATCGAACCGAACGCACGCTTTTCGTTGATCGTAATTAGTACGTATTTTTCGTGACAGGTAATTGGTGTGGTTTAAAATTGCGCACCCCTAACTATTTTTGCTTCTCAAAAACGCTTGAGAATTTTCAGGCTTTATGTTAACTTTAGTTCGTTTAAGAAGATTTATTAACTTAGATATGTTACACTAGTTATTTGAAGCATTTCGAAATCGATTGCTAAATGCATATACACAACAAAATCGACTTTATACCTAGATATAAGATTACGGAATTCTTCCAAATGCAAAGCCGTTATGCCGTTATGGCTTTATGTTAACTTTAGTTCGTTTAAGAAGATTTATTAACTTAGATATGTTACACTAGTTATTAGAAGCATTTCGAAATCGATTGCTTAATGCATATATACAAGAAAATCGAAATTACGGAATTCTTCCAAATGTACTGTCGTTATGCCGCCATGGCTTTATATCAACTTCAATATGTTAAAGAAGGTTAATTAACTCAAATATGTTAAACTAATGATTTGAGGCATTTCGATATCGATTGCTAAATGTGTATATACAAGAAAATCGACTTTATACCTAAATATATGATAACGGAATTCTTCTGAATGCACTGCCGTTATGCCGCTAAGGCTTTTGTAGACTTCAGTAAGATAAAGAGGGTTAATTAGCTTAAATATGTTAAACTAATGATTTGAAGCATTTCGATATTGATTGCTAAAGGTTTATATACAACAAAATCGACTTTATACCTAAATATAAGATTACGTAATTCTTCTAAATGCACTGCCGTTATGCCGTTAAGGCGTTTGTAGACTTCAGTAAGATAAAGGGGGTTAATTAACTTAAATATGTTAAACTAATGATTTGAGGCATTTCGATATCGATTGTTAAATGCATATTTACAAGAAAATCGACTTTCTACCTAAATATAAGCTTACGGAATTCTTCTAAATGCACTGCCGTTATGCCGCCATGGCTTCATGTTAACTTCAGATCGTTAAAGAAGCTTTATTAACTTAAATATGTTAAACCAGTTATTTGAAGCATTTCGATATCGTTTGCTTAATGCATATATACAAGAAAATCGACTTTATACCTAAATATAAGATTACGGAATTCTTCCAAATGTACTGTCGTTATGCCACCATAGCTTTATAACAACTTCAATACGTTAAAAAAGGTTAATTAACTTAAATATGTTGAAGCATTTAGATATCGATTGCTAAATGTGTATATACAAAAGAATCGAATTTATACCTAAATATAAGATTACGGATTTCTTCTACAAGCACTGCCGTTATGCCGCCATGGCTTTGTGTTAACTTCAGTGCGTTAAAGTAGGTTTGTTAACTTAAATATGTTAAACTAATGATTTGAAGCATTTCGATATCGATTGCTAAATCAGTATATACAAGAAAATCGACCTTATACCTAAATATAAGATAACGTAATTCTTCTAAATGCTTTGCCGTTATGCCGCTAAGGCGTTTGTAGACTTCAGTAAGATAAAGAAGGTTAATTAACTTAAATATGTTAAGCTAATGATTTGAGGCATTTCGATATCGATTGCTAAATGTGTATATACACGAAAATCAACTTTATGCCTAAATATAAGATTACGGAGTTCTTCTAAATGCACTGACGTTATGCAGTTATGGCTTTATGTTAAGTTCTGTTCGTTAAAGAAGGTTTATTAACTTAAATGCATATATACAAGAAAATCGACTTTCTACCTAAATATAAGATTACGGAATTCTTCCTAATGCACTGCCGTTATGCTGTTAACGCTTTTGTAGACTTTAGTAAGATAAAGAGGGTTAATTAACTTAAATATGTTAAACTAATGATTTGAAGCATTTCGAAATCGATTGCTTAATGCATATATACAAGAAAATCGACTTTATACCTAAATATAAGATTACGGAATTCTTCCAAATTTACTGTCGTTATGCCGCCATGGCTTTATATCAACTTCAATATGTTAAAGAAGGTTAATTAACTCAAATATGTTAAACTAATGATTTGAGGCATTTCGATATCGATTTCTAAATGTGTATGTACAAGAAAATCGACTTTATACCTAAATATATGATAACGGAATTCTTCTACATGCACTGCCGTTATGCCGTTAGGGAGTTTGTAGACTTCAGTAAGATAAAGGGGGTTAATTAACTTAAATATGTTAAACTAATGATTTGAGGCATTTCGACATCGATTGCTTAATGTGAATATACAAGAAAATCGACTTTATACCTAAATATAAGATTACGGAATTCTTCCAAATGCACTGTCGTTACGCCGATAAGGCTTTTGTAGACTTTAGTAAGATAAAGAGGGTAAATTAGCTTAAATATGTTAAACTAATGATTTGAAGCATTTCGATATCGATTGCTAAATGTGTATATACAACAAAATCGACTTTATACCTAAATATAAGATTACGTAATTCTTGTAAATGCTTTGCCTTATGCCGCTAAGATGTTTGTAGACTTCAGTAAGATAAAGAGGGTTAATTAACTTAAATACGTTAAACTAATGATTTGAGCATTTCGAATCGATTGCTTAATGAATATACAAGAAAATCGACTTTATACCTAAATATAAGATTACGGAATTCTTCCAAATTACTGTCGTTATGCCGATGGCTTTATTCAACTATAGAAAAAGTATTACTAAATATGTTAAACTAATGATTTGAGCATTTCGATATCGATTCTAAATGTGTATTACAAAAAATCGACTTTATACCTAAATATAGATACGAATTCTTCTAATGACTGCCTTATGCCGTGGAGTTTGTAGACTTCAGTAAGATAAAGGGTTAATTAACTTAAATAGTTAAACTAATGATTTGAGGCATTTCGACATCGATTGCTAAATGTGATATACAAGAAAATCGACTTTATACCTAAATATAGATACGGAATTCTTCAATGCACTGCCGTTATGCCGCTAAGGCTTTTGTAGACTTCAGTAAGATAAAGAGGGTTAATTAGCTTAAATATGTTAAACTAATGATTTGAAGCATTTCGATATTGATTGCTAAAGGTGTATATACAACAAAATCGACTTTATACCTAAATATAAGATTATGTAATTCTTCTAAATGCTTTGCCGTTATGCCGTTAAGGCGTTTGTAGACTTCAGTAAGATAAAGAGGGTTAATTAACTTAAATATGTTAAACTAATGATTTGAAGCATTTCGATATCGATTGCTAAATGAGTATATAAGTTAAAAAACGTTTTGTTCGTTTTTATAAAAAAAATGTTTTCTTGGAGCTATGCTCCTTTATTGAATTCTATTTAAGAACTAAAGTTTACAATTTATTATACTTAACGCTAGACCTATGTTTGCCGCTGCAACGGGTACGGAGTTTGCTGACGCTGCGCTTCCCACAGGTTGGCATTCGCTGACGTTGCGCTTCCCACAGGTTGCCGCTACACGTGTCGCAGTCTCAGCGATTTAGTGGTGTCATATTATTTTACTTTGTATCATATGATTTTAATGCATCATATGATACTTTTAAATGTATGGGGTGCTAACTAGTCCCCCCTTGAAATTCAAACGTCCTCGTTTGAATCTTTAGGTGTATTAAAAATTTGGTTAAGTCCTTCTATTGCCGGTTGTGAGAGTTTGTTGGGTTCATCTTCTTTTTGTTTGGTTAGAAGTTTCTTCCCGAAAATTAGGGCGATGAATATTAAAAGGATGATTAGCGTGATGCTGGTTCCGTGTTTTACTCTGTTTGCTGCTTCTAACAGACTTACTTCTTTTGTATTGTTGAAGTTAAGCTGTTTCAGCATCTCCAGCGAGAGGAATTCTTCTATGTTGAGTGGTGCGGATGACGGTTGAAGGATGGCTGGTAGTGGTTTACTTGCTGTTCTTTCTTCGTTATAGAATTTTTGTCCATTGATAACAATTGTTACGTTGGTATACAAAATTATGAAGGTTCCGTTTAAAAGTGTAGGTTCGTTGTTCACTAAAATTTCTCCGTTGTATTTATTTAGAAATATTATTCTTGGTCCCATTTCCTCTATGGTTGGAATATGTTGGTTGTTGACCTCCGTGCAGTTTGGCAAACGACTTTTTAAAAGATTATTTATACAAGTATCATTACTTAAATCTATTACATTATTGCTTAAGCATATTTGTAGGGAATTGTATTTTTTACAATAATTTTCTATTCCATAAATTCCCTTTTCACAGTTTAAAATTGTATTGAAATTGATTTTATTGATTCTCCCGTTATTTTTTACTGCTCTAATATCTAAGGTTTTACAATTTTGGTTATCTACGGTTGGGAGGCTAACAATATAAATTATAATTTTGCCATTAGTTGCAATTTTTATTTCGGAAAATTCGAGTGCTTCGTCTAAATTAACATATGGAATGTTGTCATTGTCTATTACTTCTTTCACAATATTTATTTCTTCATTTGATAAGATAAAAGAATTTATTATATTGGCTTTTGCCCAATGTATTGCGTATGCAATATTTAAAATTTCTTCCTTAATTATTTCTAATTTGTATTTTAGCTGTAAAAATGCTTCGATTTCTAAACTATTTTCATTTTGCATGGTTTTAATTATATTATTTGTAATATTTGTTATCTCGCTAATTTTGCCTATTGTAAGTTTGTTAATTAATACCTGATTATTATTATTTTGTAAAACATTATTTATCTTACTTGAAATTATTTCGTAGTCTTCATGGTCTGGACTTCCTGCAATCCATTTCCATGCGCTACCCAGAAAATTTAATGATCTTTTTATTTTTTGCTCTATTTTAAATTGTTGAGTTGGGCTCTTATCTGTGTTATTAAATGGGATATGAAGGGGTAGTTAGGGTTTTTGCGGATAGTTTCAGTTTTAATAGTCGCTTCTATGTGGTCTAGTGTGTCCGTATATTTTTCTATGTCAATTTCGTGTATAATTCTAAATGTTCCTGTTTGTAGTCTAGCCGTTCCCTTTTCTATTGTTACTAATTGGGAGTTTGAGTAGTCGAGGATTTGTACTTCCGCCAGGCATAGCGGTAGTAATATTCTGGAAAAAAAAAAGTCAGTACATATTTAGTTACGTATTCTACCCTTGTGAATTATTTGTCCTTTTTCAGATAACACGGTACTATTTCTATCTTCCTTAACTATTTCCTTACTGTAGGGTTTACTTAACTTAGTTCCTAATCTCCTATTTTTCTTAACAAATATTATTTGTCCTGGTAGATATGATTTTATTTCCTTCTTATTTTTGTTATGGTATTCGATATCTTTTCTCTGTTTCTCGGCTAATTTTTCTAAGTTGCTTTGTCTAGTTCTTTCTATGTCTTCGGGGGTAAATGTAACATTCCTATGAAAAAATAGGTCAACTGGTCTTTTAAGTGTAGTGGAATGAACTGAATGATTATATTCGGATACTGCTCTTTCTAAAAGTTCTTCAAAATTTCTGTGCCCGCCGTTTTCTTTTATGCAGCGCATTATTTCAATTAATGTAGAGTGGAACCTTTCCACTTGTCCGTTAGCTTGGCTTTTGTATGGAGGAGTAGTGTAAACTTCTATTCCTAACTCGTCTTTCATCATAAATTTTAAAGATGCTGAATTTAAGGATGGCTCGTTGTCGATAACTATTAATTTTGGTACTCCGAAGAAAAATATAATATCTCTCAAAGGTTTCCTGACGTCTTCTATTGCTCTGCTACTTAGGTTTTTTGTTACTGCGTATTTTGTAAATTTGTCTAAAGCTGTCATTACTATTTTTCCTTCTGTTAAAAATATATCGATATGAACTGTGTGTCCTGGATATGTTGTTAATGGAGTTTTTGCAATTTTCGGTTGATTGGGATGTCTCTCGTACTTATTTTCTTTACAAACGGTGCAGTTGGCTATTATTCGTTTTATTTTATTTAACATACCGGGAAAATATTTTGTTTCGAGAATTTGTGTTTTGTTTTCTGTGGCATTCCTATGTGCTCTTAAATGTTCTTTTAAAATGACGTTCTCCTGTTCTTGTTCGTCACTAATATCTTCAACTAGTTTTTGGGTATATCGGCTTTTAATGCTACTAAAATGAATAGGATAGATATTTTGCATCATACCCATTATCCTTTCTTCAGTATGAATTCCATTTATAACGGATGGGTTAAGGTATTGTTTCATGTATGAAATCAATGACTGTTCGTTGTATTCTGGCTCTGTAATTATATGTCTATGCACTGTTGGAAAAATTATTTTAAATTGGTATGAAGGTATTTCGTCAATTTTGAAAAAGATTTGATTTTTGAAAACATTGATTGGAACTTCTGTACAAGGGATTAAATTATGGCTTGAGCTTTCATCGCTATGAATCGTAGGTGTGAGTGAATTTATTTGTATTGGTATCCTTGAAAGGGCGTCTGCAACTACATTTGTTTTACCAGGTTTGTAAGTTAGTTCATAGTTATATTCTTCTAAGATGGCTTTCCATCGCTTCATTTTACTATTAGTATTCTTATGGCTTAAGGCATAGGTAAGAGGTTGATGATCGGTGATAATTTTAACTTTTTTTTGAACCGTAGAGGTAATTTCTAAGTGAATTTAGTGACCATATTATACCAAGCATTTCTTTCTCATTGGTGGCATAATGTTCTTCGGCTTTACTTAAAGTTCTTGATATGAAAGTAATTGGTCTACCGTCTTGCGATAGGACGGCACCTAATGCGAAATCTGAGGCGTCGGTCGTTAGTTCAAAATCTTTATCGAAATTTGGATGCGCTAAAACTATATCCTTGGATACTAAAGTATTTTTTATTTTATTAAGTGCTTCCAAGGCCTCGCTGTCTAATTCTATTTCTATTTTTTTCGAATTCCGTTTGGAGACATGACCGGCTTCTCCTCTTAGCAGTGCTGTTAATGGTTTAGCTATTTTTGCGTAATCCTGGATAAATCGTCGGTAATAACCTGACATACCTAGGAAGGACCTTAAATCTTTGAGAGTTTGTGGAACTGGAAATTTGGCTACTGCTTTTACTTTTTCAGGGTTGGTTTTTATCCCATTTGAACTGACTACATATCCTAAAAATTCTACTTCTTCTTTAGCAAATGTACATTTATCTAATTGGATTTTCATGTTAGCATTTTCTAAGGTTTGAAATACTAATTCTATGTTTTTAAAATGTTCTTCTTCGTTTTTGCCAAATATTATTACATCATCGATGTAAACATAGCATCTTACTCCTATATGTTCACGAAGGATATCGTCTAGTGCTCTTTGGAATGTGGCTGGAGCATTTTTTAAACCGAAAGGTAAGCGGAGGAATTCATATTTTCCGTTGTTTACGGAAAATGCTGTTTTTTCAATGTCTGACTCGCGAAGTGGAATCTGATGGAACCCACTTTTTAAGTCAATAACCGTAAATAGTTTATTGTTTCCCAGATTTGCAAGGACTTCGTTTATTTCTGGTATGGGGTATTTATCGGGGATCGTTACTGAATTGAGTTTACGATAATCTACGACCATTCGAAACTTTTTTTCGCCAGAGGCATCTGACTTTTTATTAACTATCCAAATTGGGGAGTTATATGGAGATTTCGATCTCCTTATTATTCCGTTATCTAAGAGTTCCTCAATTTGTCGTTCGATTTCGTATTTTAATGCCATGGGATACGGGTATGGCTTTGAGTAGACGGGGGTTTCGGTTGTTGTCCGGATTTCACCTTTAACGAGGGTGGTGTAGGTAAGTTTTTCATCAGGATCGGAAAAAAGGTTTGGACATTTATCGATAATATTATTAATTTTGTGTTGTTGTTGTAATGAGAGATGTGGAGTATTGATTGCCACATTATTCACCTCGTGGGATATTCTTTGCTTTAACGTTATATTTATACTTTGACAAATTGTCATCAAATTTTTGTCGGTATGAATAACTGCTTTTAATTGTTTAAGAGTGTCGTTGCCTATTATGCCGTGGAACGACCCTAGAGTCGGTAATATAAAAAATTTTATTTTCCCTACTGTTGGTCCGAAAATGTCGACGAAGGTATGGTGGGTAATTTCAATTGTTCCGGCAACTGATTTTACTATAAAGGGCTTTTCATTCAGAATTGGATTCCTAATTCTAGTGGATTGGATGTAATTCTTATTGGATCCGGTATCGATAAGAAAATCTATTGTGTCTCCGCGCCTTGTTCTAAATTCGTAATAAGGCAGCGAAGACGGCGCTAATCTAAAAAATTAATAGTATCAGGCTCATTTTTTCCTGCATTGTCGTTATTGCTATCGTAAGCATTGTCATCGTATATTCCGTTGGGGTCTAGTTCTACTGCGTTAGTAAAAAAATTTCTTTGCATTTTGCTTGGAGGGTGAGTCAGTTGTGCGGAAATCGGACGTTTCGGTGGCCGATTGTCCTGGAATGTATTAGGCCTATTCTGATAATTAATTTGTCTTGATCGTATTGATTGGTCTACTTCCATTGGGGTCGGTGGTTTAGGTGGTAAATTCGGTCTGTTATTGAAGGAGGTATTTTCTCTGGTAATATGGGGGTTGTTCGGATAATTGTTAAACCTCGGCATGAATCCTTGGTTATTTCTCGTATAGTTGGGAGAGTGTTGGGGATATCGATTTGATTGACGACCGAATGCCTGTTGGTCGAAATTTCGTCTGGGGGAATGGGAATACGTTAATTCCGGGTAAAAAGGTCTGTTGTTATTAAAATTATTAAAGTTGTTATTGGAATTATTAAAATTGTTATTTCGGGGAGGTCGTGGTGGTGGTTGAATATTGGGTTTGTGTGTATTGTTCGCGTGGTTTATTCTATATGTCATGTTGTCAAGTTTTTGCCATAAATGCAATGCTTGTGGCAAGGTTGTCGGTTCTCTCATGCTGAGAAGACGAGGTAAATCACCGTTTAGCCCTCTGATAAATGTGTCAAGAGCTTTGTCCCTATAGGAGTTAGTCATAGCCCTTATGGACTCGTCGCTTAGATCGAGACATGAAATTTTGTCCAATATCAGTGAAAGGTGTTGGTAGACCTTTTGGTAGAAGGTCGGAATGTCGTCATAGCGTTGGACCAGAGTGGTCATCTGATATTCTAGGGTACCTATGTCCCTTTTATCTGAATAATGCATCATGAGGCATTTTCTAATTTGGCTCCAATCAAGTGGAGTATTATATGATTCTAATGCGGTGTCGGCATCACCAATTACTTTATGCCTAATCGTATGAAGTATTGCAAAATATTTAGGGGTATTCTTGACTCCCTCGTAGGCTTTAAAAATCCTGTCTACGCTCTTCCTCCAGGAGTTAAATTCTCCTGGTCGTCCTGAGAATTCCCTAAGGCATTTCACCATGTCCGGAATCTTATCTAGTTCACTTATGTTGTTCGCGTTTAGTGTCACGCTATGGTCGGGTTCTGTAAAGTCTGTTACGGTTTGCGTACTCATTCGTTCGAGTACTTCTCGAACTATTGTTGTTATAAGAGTTGGGTTAGGGGTGGGAGGGTTTAAAGGATGGGTGGAAGGATTTGGAGGATGGGTGGTTTGCCCATAATCTAGCCTCATTTGATTTAGCTGCTCAATTAATTCTTCGGCTGTGTCTGGCATTGTAATCTTTTTATTTCTATGTCGAACAATTAAATTATAATTAAATTTCCTTTCTTTGCACTAACACTTTCCTTAACAATTTTAGATTTTTTGTAAAAGCTTAATTTAATTGAGGACTGTTTTTCCCCCTCTTTTTTTCTTCGAGTAATTAAATTCCTGTAAATTAAATTTATTTTCTTTAAGTTTAAGACCTCTCCTTTTTTTTATTTTTGAATCTCTCTCTATTTGGGTTGAACAATTTAATAGTTTAATTCTGTACTCTTTACAGTGACAATATTTTTTATAGTAATCTTAGTATTTTTTATAAGCTTACATTAAAGGTATCCAGCTTCTCATGGGGTACTCTTCTGCGTTCCGGCGTTGTCCTGTTTCCTTCTGGTACTTGGGTCCCTCGACGCTTTTTTAAAATCCCCCGTTGGGCGTAGTAGCCGCTCGTTAGCACAGTATTTTTATTTGGTTTTTTTATTTTCACTTTTAACGGAGCCTTACTTTTTATTTTTTTCAGGCTTCTTTTCTGTTTTTTTTTTTTCACAACCTATACCGTTCGCCACTCGCGTTGTCTTACTTTTTATTTTCAGACAATAACCACTTTCGCGCGCTGGTCCCTGCTCGGGCGCCAGTTAGCAGTCTCAGCGATTTAGTGGTGTCATATTATTTTACTTTGTATCATATGATTTTAATGCATCATATGATACTTTTAAATGTATGGGGTGCTAACTTATACAAGAAAATCGACTTTATACCTAAATATAAGATTATGGAATTCTTCTACATGAACTGCCGTTATGCCGCCATGGCTTTGTGTTAACTTCAGTGCGTTAAAGAAGCTTTATTAACTTAAATATGTTAAACTAATGATTTGAAGATTTTCGAAATCGATTGCTAAATGCATATACACAACAAAATCGACTTTATACCTAAATATAAGATTACGGAATTCTTCCAAATGCAAAGCCGTTATGCCGTTATGGCTTTATGTTAACTTTAGTTCGTTTAAGAAGATTTATTAACTTAGATATGTCACACTAGTTATTTGAAGCATTTCGAAATCGATTGCTTAATGCATATATACAAGAAAATCGACTTTCTACCTAAATATACGATTACGGAATTCTTCTAAATGCACTGCCGTTATGCCGTTATGGCTTTATGTTAACTTCAGTTCGTTAAAGAAGGCTTATTAACTTATATATGTTACACCAGTTATTTGAAGCATTTCGAAATCGATTGCTTAATGCATATATACAAGAAAATCGACTTTATACCTAAATATAAGATTACGGAATTCTTCCAAATGCACTGCCGTTATGCCGTTATGGCTTTATGTTAACTTTAGTTCGTTTAAGAAGATTTATTAACTTAGATATGTTACACTAGTTATTTGAAGCATTTCGAAATCGATTGCTTAATGCATATATACAAGAAAATCGACTTTATACCTAAATATACGATTACGGAATTCTTCTAAATGCACTGCCGTTATGCCGTTATGGCTTTATGTTAACTTCAGTTCGTTAAAGAAGGTTTGTTAACTTAGATATGTTACACCAGTTATTTGAAGCATTTCGATATCGATTGCTAAATGTGTATATACAAGAAAATCGACTTTATACCTAAATATAAGATTACGGAATTCTTCTACATGAACAGCCGTTATGCCGCCATGGCTTTGTGTTAACTTCAGTGCGTTAAAGAAGCTTTATTAACTTAAATATGTTAAACTAATGATTTGAAGATTTTCGAAATCGATTGCTAAATGCATATACACAACAAAATCGACTTTATACCTAAATATAAGATTACGGAATTCTTCCAAATGCAAAGCCGTTATGCCGTTATGGCTTTATGTTAACTTTAGTTCGTTTAAGAAGATTTATTAACTTAGATATGTTACACTAGTTATTTGAAGCATTTCGAAATCGATTGCTAAATGCATATACACAACAAAATCGACTTTATACCTAAATATAAGATTACGGAATTCTTCCAAATGCAAAGCCGTTATGCCGTTATGGCTTTATGTTAAGTTTAGTTCGTTTAAGAAGATTTATTAACTTAGATATGTTACACTAGTTATTTGAAGCATTTCGAAATCGATTGCTAAATGCATATACACAACAAAATCGACTTTATACCTAAATATAAGATTACGGAATTCTTCCAAATGCAAAGCCGTTATGCCGTTATGGCTTTATGTTAACTTTAGTTCGTTTAAGAAGATTTATTAACTTAGATATGTTACACTAGTTATTAGAAGCATTTCGAAATCGATTGCTTAATGCATATATACAAGAAAATCGACTTTATACCTAAATATAAGATTACGGAATTCTTCTACATGCACTGCCGTTATGCCGCCATGGCTTTGTGTTAACTTCAGTGCGTTAAAGAAGCTTTATTAACTTAAATATGTTAAACTAATGATTTGAAGCATTTCGATATCGATTGCTAAATGCAGTATATACAAGAAAATCGACTTTATACCTAAATATAAGATTACGGAATTCTTCTAAATGTACTGCCGTTATGCCGCCATGGCTTTGTAGACTTCAGTACGTTAAAGAAGGTTAATTAACTTAAATATGTAAACTATGATTTGAGCATTTCGATATCGATTGCTAAATGTGTATATACAAGAAAATCGACTTTATACCTAAATATAAGATTACGGAATTCTTCTAAAGCACTGCCGTTATGCCGCTATGGCTTTGTGTTAACTTCAGTGCGTTAAAGAGGTTTAATTAACTTAAATATGTTAAACTAATGATTTGAAGCATTTCGATATCGATTGCTTAATGCAGTATATACAAGAAAATCGACTTTATACCTAAATATAAGATTACGGAATTCTTCTAAATGCACTGCCGTTATGCCGCTATGGCTTATGTTAACTTCAGTACGTTAAAGAAGGTTTATTAACTTAAATATGTTAAACTAATGATTTGAAGCATTTCGATATCGATTGCTTAATGTGTATATACAAGAAAATCGACTTTATACCTAAATATAAGATTACGTAATTCTTCTAAATGCTTTGCCGTTATGCCGTTTGTAGACTTCAGTGCGTTAAAGAAGCTTTATTAACTTAGATATGTTACACTAGTTAATTGAAGCATTTCGAAATCGATTGCTTAATGCATATTTACAAGAAAATCGACTTTCTTCCTAAATATAAGCTTACGGAATTCTTCTAAATGCACTGCCGTTATGCCGCCATGGCTTAATGTTAACTTCAGATCGTTAAAGAAGCTTTATTAACTTAAATGTGTTAAACCAGTTATTTGAAGCATTTCGATATCGTTTGCTTAATGCATATATACAAGAAAATCGACTTTATACCTAAATATATGATAACGGAATTCTTCTAAATGCACTGCCGTTATGCCGTTAAGGCGTTTGTAGACTTCAGTAAGATAAAGGGGGTTAATTAACTTAAATATGTTAAACTAATGATTTGAGGCATTTCGATATCGATTGCTAAATGTGTATATACAAGAAAATCGACTTTATACCTAAATATAAGATTACGGAATTCTTCCAAATGTACTGTCGTTATGCCACCATGGCTTTATATCAATTTCAATACGTTAAAAAAGGTTTATTAACTTAAATATGTTAAACTAATGATTTGAGGCATTTCGATATCGATTGCTAAATGTGTATATACAAGAAAATCGACTTTATACCTAAATATAAGATTACGGAAATTTTCTACATGAACTGCCGTTATGCCGCCATGGCTTTGTGTAAACTTCAGTGCGTTAAAGAAGCGTTATTACTTTAAATATGTTAAACTAATGATTTGAAGCGTTTCGATATCGATTGCTAAATGTGTGTATACACCAAAATCGACTTTATACATAAATATAAGATTACGGAATTCTTCTACATGCACTGCCGTTATGCCGCCATGGCTTAATGTTAACTTCAGATCGTTAAAGAAGCTTTATTAACTTAAATGTGTTAAACCAGTTATTTGAAGCATTTCGATATCGTTTGCTTAATGCATATATACAAGAAAATCGACTTTATACCTAAATATAAGATTACGGAATTCTTCCAAATGTACTGTCGTTATGCCACCATGGCTTTATAGCAACTTCAATACGTTAAAAAAGGTTAATTAACTTAAATATGTTGAAGCATTTCGATATCGATTGCTAAATGTGTATATACAAAAAAAATCGCTTTATACCTAAATATAAGATTACGGATTTCTTCTACAAGCACTGCCGTTATGCCGCTATGGCTTTGTTTTAACTTCAGTGCGTTAAAGAGGTTTGTTAACTTAAATATGTCAAACTAATGATTTGAAGCATTTCGATATCGATTGCTAAATCAGTATATACAAGAAAATCGACTTTATACCTAAATATAAGATTAGGGTAATTCTTCTAAATGCTTTGCCGTTATGCCGCAAATGGCGTTTTTTAACTTCAGTAAGTTAAAGAAGGTTTATTAACTTAAATATGTTAAACTAATGATTTAAAGGCATTTCGATATCGATTGCTAAATGTGTATATGCAAGAAAATCGACTTTATACCTAAATATAAGATTACGTAATTCTTCTAAATGCTTTGCCGTTATGCCGTTTGTAGACTTCAGTAAGATAAAGAGGGTTAATTAGCTTAAATATGTTAAACTAATGATTTGAAGCATTTCGATATCGATTGCTTAATGTGTATATACAACAAAATCGACTTTATACCTAAATATATGATTACGGAGTTCTTCTAAATGCACTGCCGTTATGCAGTTATGGCTTTATGTTAAGTTCTGTTCGTTAAAGAAGGTTTATTAACTTAAATATGTTAAACTAATGGTTTGAAGCATTTCGATATCGATTGCTTAATGTGTATATACAAGAAAATCGACTTTATACCTAAATATAAGATTACGTAATTCTTCTAAATGCTTTGCCGTTATGCCGTTTGTAGACTTCAGTAAGATAAAGAGGGTTAATTAGCTTAAATATGTTAAACTAATGATTTGAAGCATTTCGATATCGATTGCTAAATGCGTATATACAAGAAAATCGACTTTATACCTAAATATATGATTACGGAGTTCTTCTAAATGCATTGCCGTTATGCAGTTATGGTTTTATGTTAAGTTCTGTTCGTTAAAGAAGGTTTATTAACTTAAATATGTTAAACTAATGATTTGAAGCATTTCGATATCGATTGCTTAATGTGTATATACAAGAAAATCGACTTTATACCTAAATATATGATTACGGAGTTCTTCTAAATGCACTGCCGTTATGCAGTTATGGCTTTATGTTAAGTTCTGTTCGTTAAAGAAGGTTTATTAACTTAAATATGTTAAACTATTGATTTGAAGATTTTCGAAATCGACTGCTAAATGCATATATGCAAGAAAATCGACTTCTATATAAATATAAGATTACGGAATTCTTCCAAATGTACTGTCGTTATGCCGCTATGGCTTTATAACACCTTCGTTACGTTAAAGAAGGTTAATTAGCTTAACTTGTTAAACTAATGATTTGAGGCATTTCGATATCGATTGCTTAATGTGTATATACAATAAAATCGACTTTATACCTAAATATAAGCTTACGGAATTCTTCTAAATGCACTGCCGTTATGCCATTATGGCTTTATGTTAACTTCAGTTCGTTAAAGAAGGTTTATTAACTTAGATATGTTACGCTAGTTATTTGAAGCATTTCAAAATCGATTGCTTAATGCATATATACAGGAAAATCGACTTTCTACCTAAATATAAGATTACGGAATTCTTCCAAATGCACTGCCGTTACGCCGTTAAGGCTTTTGTAGACTTTAGTAAGATAAAGAGGGTTAATTAGCTTAAATATGTTAAACTAATGATTTGAAGCATTTCGATATCGATTGCTTAATGTGTATATACAACAAAATCGACTTTTTACCTAAATATAAGATTACGAAATTCTCCCAAATGCACTGCCGTTATATCGTTATGGCTTTATGTAAACTTCAGTAAGATAAAGAAGGTTAATTAACTTAAATATGTTAAACTAATGATTTGAAGCATTTCGATATTGATTGCTAAAGGTGTATATACAACAAAATCGACTTTATACCTAAATATAAGATAACGGAGTTCTTCTACATGAACTGCCGTTATGCCGCCATGGCTTTGTGTTAACTTCAATGCGTTAAAGAAGCTTTATTAACTTAAATATGTTAAACTAATGATGGTGGATGGTGTCATGTGTAGAAGTTCACGCAAGTGAGGAAAGTTCTCTGGTCGCCATTCACTTGGGAGTGGCCAGAAACGATTCTTTTACATATGACTCAAGCAGCTCACGACTTCCGGTCTTTGACCAGGTATCCTCTGGGTAGCCTAAGAACATCCGTTTGAAGGCGAACTAAAGTAAGAAGGCGAAACATCCCCTGCATAGGGTTGTGCGCTGGGTTTGGGACCCGCCACGTAAAAAAACACCCCCAATGAAAAGGAAAAAACAGCCTCGGATGAGAGACCCCCCTTTTGATGACGACCACGGCAAACGAAATAAGGACTATGATTTGAGGGCATGCACCTGGAATGTCCGGTCCCTTAATTGGGAAGGTGCCGCTGCCCAGCTGGTAGATGTCCCCGTAAAGATAAAGGCTGACATCACCGCCGTCCAAGAAATGCGATGGACGGGACAAGGACAGAGACGAGTAGGTCCTTGTGACATTTACTACAGTGGCCATATAAAGGAGCGCAAGTTTTGTGTTGGATTTGTGGTGGGAGAGAGACTCCGTCGCCGAGTACTATCATTCACTCCTATGAATGAACGTCTAGCCACAATCCGCATCAAAGCGAGGTTCTTCAACATATCGCTGATTTGCGCTCACGCCCCGACGGAAGAGAAGGACGATGTGACCAAAGATGCCTTTTATGAGTGCTTGGAGCGCACTTATGAGAGATGCCCCCGCCACGATGTCAAAATCGTGCTTGGCGACTTCAACGCCAGGGTGGGCAAAGAAGGTATGTTTGGCACTACGGTCGGTAAATTCAGCCTCCACGAGGAAACATCCCCAAATGGGTTGAGGCTGATCGACTTCGCCGGGGCCCGAAATATGGTTATCTGTAGTACTAGATTCCAACATAAGAAGATACATCAAGCTACCTGGCTGTCTCCGGATCGAAAAACCACCAACCAGATCGATCATGTTGTGATAGACAGAAGACACGTCTCCAGTGTTTTAGATGTGCGTGCACTCCGAGGTCCTAACATCGACTCGGACCACTATATTGTTGCAGCCAAAATTCGCACCCGCCTCTGTGCAGCAAAAAACGCACGCCAACAAACACAAGGAAGGTTCGACGTCGAGAAGCTGCAATCACAACAGACAGCCGAACGATTTTCTACTCGGCTTGCACTCCTGCTCTCTGAGAGCACTCGTCAACAACTCGGTATAAGGGAGCTGTGGGACGGCATTTCAAACTCCTTACGTACAGCTGCAACCGAAACCATTGGTTTTCGGAAAGAGCAAAGGAACAGCTGGTACGACGAGGAGTGCCGTGTCGCAGCGGAGAGAAAACAGGCTGCCTACCTCGCAACGTTACGATCGACCACAACACGTGCGGGATGGGATAGATACCGAGAGTTGAAGAGGGAAGCAAGACGCATTTGTAGACAGAAAAAGAAAGAGGCCGAAATGCGTGAGTACGAAGAGCTTGATAAGCTGGCCGACAGGGGTAATGCTCGAAAATTCTACGAAAAGATGCGGCGGCTTACAGAAGGTTTCAAGACCGGAGCATACTCTTGCAGAACCCCCAAAGGTGATCTAGTTACCGATGCCCAAAGCATACTTAAATTATGGAGGGAACACTGCTCCAGCCTGCTGAATGGCAGTGAACGTACAACGCCAGGAGAAGGCGAACCCGATTCCCCAATCGATGACGATGGAGCAGGCGTTCCATTGCCCGACCATGAAGAGGTTCGAATAGCAATTGCCCGCCTGAAGAACAACAAAGCGGCAGGGGCCGACGGATTGCCGGCCGAGCTATTCAAACACGGCGGCGAAGAGCTGATAAGGTGCATGCATCAGCTTCTTTGTAAAATATGGTCGGACGAAAGTATGCCCAACGATTGGAATTTAAGTGTGCTATGTCCAATCCATAAAAATGGAGACCCCACAATCTGCGCCAACTACCGTGGGATTAGCCTCCTCAACATCGCATATAAGGTTCTGTCGAGCGTATTGTGTGAAAGATTAAAGCCCACCGTCAACAAACTGATTGGACCTTATCAGTGTGGCTTTAGACCTGGTAAATCAACAACCGACCAGATATTCACCATGCGCCAAATCTTGGAAAAGACCCGTGAAAGAAGAATCGACACACACCACCTCTTCGTCGATTTCAAAGCTGCTTTCGACAGCACGAAAAGGAGCTGCCTTTATGCCGCGATGTCTGAATTTGGTATCCCCGCAAAACTAATACGGCTGTGTAAACTGACGTTGAGCAACACGAAAAGCTCCGTCAGGATCGGGAAGGACCTCTTCGAGCCGTTCGATACCAAACGAGGTTTCAGACAAGGCGACTCCCTATCGTGTGACTTTTTCAATCTGCTGCTCGAGAAAATTATTCGAGCTGCAGAACTTAATCGAGCAGGTACAATCTTTTACAAGAGTGTACAGCTGCTGGCGTATGCCGATGATATTGATATCATCGGCCTCAACACCCGCGCCGTTAGTTCTGCTTTCTCCAGACTGAACAAGGAAGCAACTCAAATGGGTCTGGCAGTGAACGAGGGCAAGACGAAATATCTCCTGTCATCAAACAAACAGTCGTCGCACTCGCGACTTGGCTCCCACGTCACTGTTGACAGTCATAACTTTGAAGTTGTAGATAATTTCGTCTATTTAGGAACCAGCATTAACACCACCAACAATGTCAGCCTGGAAATCCAACGCAGGATTACTCTTGCCAACAGGTGCTACTTCGGACTGAGTAGGCAATTGAAAAGTAAAGTCCTCTCTCGACGAACAAAAACCAAACTCTATAAGTCGCTCATTATTCCCGTCCTGCTATATGGTGCAGAGGCTTGGACGATGACAGCAACCGATGAGTCGACGTTGCGAGTTTTCGAGAGAAAAGTTCTGCGAAAGATTTATGGTCCTTTGCGCGTTGGCCACGCCAAATATCGCATTCGATGGAACGATGAGCTGTACGAGATATACGACGACATTGACATAGTTCAGCGAATTAAAAGACAGCGGCTACGCTGGCTAGGTCATGTTGTCCGGATGGATGAAAACGCTCCAGCTCTGAAAGTATTCGACGCAGTACCCGCCGCGGGAAGCAGAGGAAGAGGAAGACCTCCACTCTGTTGAAAGGACCAAGTGGAGAGGGACCTGGCTTCGCTTGGAATATCCAATTGG
Source organism: Bactrocera correcta (assembly GCA_027475135.1). Lineage (NCBI taxonomy): Eukaryota > Metazoa > Arthropoda > Insecta > Diptera > Tephritidae > Bactrocera > Bactrocera correcta. Next base: position 3,430 of record JAPZAG010001215.1, on the reverse strand, counting down.
CGCCACGTAGCGAAGAGAAGAAACGACTGGCGCGCTGTTGTTGACTCGGCTATAATCGCATAAGCGGTGTCTACGCCAGTAAAGAAGAAGAAGAAGAATGATTTGAAGATTTTCGAAATCGCTTGCTAAATGCATATACACAACAAAATCGACTTTATACCTAAATATAAGATTACGGAATTCTTCTAAATGTATTGCCGTTATGCCGTTATAGCTTTATGTTAACTTTAGTTCATTTAAGAAGGTGTATTAACTTAGATATGTTACACTAGTTATTTGAAGCATTTTGAAATCGATTGCTTAATGCATATATACACGAAAATCGACTTTCTACTTAAATATAAGATTACGGAATTCTTCTAAATGCACTGCCGTTATGCTGCCATTGCTTTATGCCAACTTCAGTTCGTTAAGGAAGGTTTATTAACTTAGATATGTTACACCAGTTATTAGAAGCATTTCGAAATCGATTGCTTAATGCATATATACAAGAAAATCGACTTTATACCTAAATATAAGATTACGGAATTTTTCCAAATGTACTGTCGTTATGCCGCCATGGCTTTATATAAACTTCAATATGTTAAAGAACGTTAATTAACTTAAATATGTTAAACTAATGATTTGAGGCATTTCGATATCGATTGCTAAATGTGTATATACAAGAAAATCGACTTTATACCTAAATATATGATAACGGAATTCTTCTGAATGCACTGCCGTTATACCGTTATGGCATTATGTGAACTTCAGTAAGATAAAGAGGGTTAATTAACTTAAATATATTAAACTAATGATTTGAAGCATTTTGATATCGATTGCTAAATGAGTATATGCAAGAAAATCGACTTTATACCTAAATATAAGATTACGTAATTCTTCTAAATGCTTTGCCGTTATGCCGTTAAGGCTTTTGTAGACTTTAGTAAGATAAAGGAGGTTAACTAGATTAAATATGTTAAACTAATGATTTGAAGCATTTCGATATCGATTGCTAAATGTGTATATACAACAAAATCGACTTTATACCTAAATATAAGATTATGTAATTCTTCTTAATGCTTTACCGTTATGCCGTTATGGCGTTTGTAGACTTCAAAGATAAAGAGGGTTAATAAACTTAAATATGTTAAACTAATGATTTGAAGCATTTCGATATCGATTGCTAAATCAGTATATACAAGAAAATCGACTTTATACCTAAATATAAGATAACGTAATTCTTCTAAATGCTTTGCCGTTATGCCGTTAAGGCGTTTGTAGACTTCAGTAAGATAAAGAAGGTTAATTAACTTAAATATGTTAAACTAATGATTTAAGGCATTTCGCTATCGATTGCTAAATGTGTATATACAAGAAAATCGACTTTATACCTAAATATAAGATTACGGAATTCTTCCAAATGCACTGTCGTTATGCCGCCATATCTTTATATGAACTTCAGTATGTTAAAGAAGGTTAATTAACTTAAATATGTTAAACTAATGATTTCAGGCATTTCGATATCGATTGCTAAATGTGTATATACAACAAAATCCACTTTATACCTAAATATAAGCTTACGGAATTCTTCTAAATGCACTGCCGTTATGCCGTTATGGCTTTATGTCAACTTCAGTTCGTTAAAGAAGGTTTATTAACTTAGATATGTTACACCAGTCATTTGAGGCATTTCGAAATCCATTGCTTAATGCATATATACAAGAAAATCGACTTTATACCTATATATAAGATTACGGAATTCTTCCAAATGTACTGTCGTTATGCCACCATGGCTTTATATTAACTTCAATACGTTAAAAAAGGGTAATTAACTTAAATATGTTAAACTAATGATTTGAAGCATTTATATATCGATTGCTAAATGTGTATATACAAAAAAATCGAATTTATACCTAAATATTTATTTATATCAACTTTAATATGTTAAAGAAGGTAAATTAACTTAAATATGTTAAACTAATGATTCGAAGCATTTCCATGTCGACTGCTAAATGTGTATATACAAGAAAATCGACTTTATACCCAAACATATGATAACGGAATTCTTCTACATGCATTGCCGTTAGGCCGTTAAGGCGTTTGTAGACTTCAGTAAGATAAAGGGGGTTAATTAACTTAAATATGTTAAACTAATGATTTGAGGCATTTCGATATCGATTGCTTAATGTGTATATACAAGGAAATCGACTTTATACCTAAATATAAGATTACGGAATTCTTCTACATGAACTGCCGTTATGCCGCCATGGCTTTGTGTTAACTTCAGTGCGTTAAAGAAGCTTTATTAACTTAAATATGTTAAACTAATGATTTGAAGATTTTCGATATCGATTGCTAAATGTGTATGTACAAGAAAATCGACTTTATACGTAAATATAAGAATACGGAGTTCTTCTAAATGCACTGCCGTTATGGCTTTATGTTAACTTCAGTTCGTTTAAGAAGGTTTATTAACTTAGATATGTTACACTAGTTATTTGAAGCATTTCAAAATCGATTGCTTAATGCATATATACAAGAAAATCGACTTTATACCTAAATATAGGCTTACGGAATTAAATGCACTGCCGTTATGCCGCCATGGCTTTATGTTAACTTCAGTGCGTTAGAGAAGCTTTATTAACCTAAATATGTTAAACCAGTTATTTGAAGAATTTCGATATCGATTGCTTAATGCATATATACAAGAAAATCGACTTTATACCTAAATATAAGATTACGGAATTCTTCCAAATGTACTGTCGTTATGCCACCATGGCTTTATATCAACTTCAATACGTTAAAAAAGGTTAATTAACTTAAATATGTTAAACTAATGATTTGAAGCATTTATATATCGATTGCTAAATGTGTATATACAAAAAAATCGAATTTATACCTAAATATAAGATTACGGATTTCTTCTACATACATTGCCGTTATGCCGCCATGGCTTTGTGTTAACTTCAGTGCGTTAAAGTAGGTTTGTTTACTTAAATATGTCAAACTAATGATTTGAAGCATTTCGATATCGAATGCTAAATCAGTATATACAAGAAAATCGATTTAATACCTAAATATAGGCTTACGGAATTCTTCTAAATGCACTGCCGTTATGCTGCCACGGCCTTATGTTAACTTCAGTGCGTTAAAGAAGCTTTATTAACTTAAATATATTAAACCAGTTATTTGAAGCATTTCGATATCGTTTGTTTAATGCATATATACAAGAAAATCGACTTTATACCTAAATATAAGATTACGAAATTCTTCTAAATGCACTGCCGTTATACCGTTATGGCTTTATGTAATCTTCAGTAAGATAAAGAAGGTTAATTAACTTAAATATGTCAAACTAATGATTTGAAGCATTTCGATATCGTTTGCTTAATGCGTATATACAAGAAAATCGATTTTATCCTAAATATAGGCTTACGGAATCTTCTAA
>JAPZAG010001214.1:0-20414 GCA_027475135.1 Bactrocera correcta | reverse complement strand
TTTATATGAATTCCGTTATCTTATATTTAGGTATAAAGTCGATTTTGTTGTACATACACATTTAGCAATCGATATCGAAATGCTTCAAATCATTAGTTTAACATATTTAAGTTAGTTAACATTCTTTACCGTAATGAAGGTGATATAAAGCCATGGCGGCATAACGACAGTGCATTTAGAAGAATTCCCTAATCTTATATTTAGGTATAAAGTCGATTTTGTTGTATATACGCATCTAGCAATCGATATCGAAATGCTTCAAATCATTAGTTTAACATATTTAAGGGAATTAACCTTTTTTAACGTATTGAAGTTGATATAAAGCCATGGCATCATAACGACAGTAGATTTGGAAGAATTCCGTAATCTTATATTTAGGTATAAGGTCGATTTTGTTGTATATAAATCGATATCGAAATGCTTTAAATCATTAGTTTAACATATTTAAGTTAATAAACCTTCTTTATCTTACTGAAGTCTACATAAAGCCAAAACGGTATAACGGCAGTGCATATGGAAGAATTCCGTAATCTTATATTTAAGTAAAAAGTCGATTTTCTTGTATATACGCATTTAGCTATCGATATCGAAATGCTGCAACTCATTCGTTTAACATATTTAAGTAAGTTAAACCTTCTTTAACGTAATAAAGGTGATATAGAGCCATGGCGGCATAACGGCAGTGCATTTAGAAGAATTCCGTAATCTTATATTAGGTATAAAGTCGATTTTCTTGTACATACACATTTAGCTATCGGTATCGAAATGCTTCAAATCATTAGTTTAACATATTAAGTTAATAAACATTTTTTAGCATACTGAAGTCTACATAAAGCCTTAACGGTATAACGGCAGTGCATTTAGAAGAATTCCGTATTGCAATAATTTTATATTTAGGTAAAAAGTCGATTTTCTTGTATATACACATTTAGCTATCGATATCGAAATGCTTGAAATCATTCGTTTAACATATTTAAGTAAGTTAACTTTCTTTATCGTAATGAAGTCGATATAAAGCCATGGCGGCATAACGACAGTGCATTTAGAAGAATTCCGTAATCTTATATTTAGGTATAAAGCCGATTTTGTTGTATATACGCATTTAGCAATCGATTTTGAAATGCTTCAAATCATTAGTTTAACAAATTTAAGTTAATTAACCTTCTTTAACGTATTGAAGTTTATATAAAGCCATGGCGACATAACGACAGTACATTTGGAAGAATTCCGTAGTCTCATATTTAGGTATAAAGTCGATTTTCTGGTATATATGCATTAAGCAATTGATATCGAAATGCTTCAAATAACTGGTTTAACATATTTAAGTTAATTAACCTTCTTTAACGTAATGAAGGTGATATAGAGCCATGCAGCGTATCGACAATACATTTGGAGGAATTCCGTAGTCTTATATTTATGTATAAAGTGATTTTCTTGTATATACACATTTAGCAATCGATATCGAAATGCTTCAAATCATTAGTTTAACATATTTAAGTTAATTAACCTTCTTTAACGTATTGAAGTTGATGTAAAGCCATGGCAGCGTAACGACAATACATTTGGAGGAATTCCGTAGTCTTATATTTATGTATAAAGTTGATTTTCTTGTATATACACATTTAGCAATAAATATCAAAATGCTTCAAATAATTAGTTTAACATATTTAAGTTAATAAACCTTCTTTAACGAACGGAAATTGGCTTAAAGCCATGGCGGCATAACGGCAGTACATTTAGAAGAATTCCGTAATCTTATATTAGGTATAAAGTCGATTTTCTTGTACATACACATTAAGCTATCGATACCGAAATGCTTCAAATCATTAGTTTAACATATTAAGTTAATAAACATTTTTTAGCATACTGAAGTCTACATAAAGCCTTAACGGTATAACGGCAGTGCATTTAGAAGAATTCCGTAATGCTATAATTTTATATTTAGGTAAAAAGTCGATTTTCTTGTATATACACATTTAGCTATCGATATCGAAATGTTTCAAATCATTCGTTTAACATACAGGGTAGGCCATTTAAAGTTGACCCATTTGTTTCTAAAAAAAAAGAACAAAAGAAAACAATGTTTTTTGTTCATTTCAATAATAATTTATTTTGGTCCAAGGGAATTTGTTTCAGCTAATATTTAAAAATTAGATCGCGTAAATGGGCACCTTTAGCTTTGACAGCTAAATGCACTCTTTTTTCGACATTTTCCATGACTTTGGCCAATGTTTCGGATGATATGGCGGCTGTTTCACGTCGAATGTTGGCTTTCAGTTGAGCTAAGGTCTTTGGCTTATTAGCGTATACCTTGGATTTCAAATAACCCCACAAATAAAAGTCTGGTGGCGTCAAATCTGGTGATCTCGGTGGCCAGTCAACATCACTATTTTTCGATATCAATCGCCCGGGGAAAAATGGTCTCAATAAATTGATTGTTGGTCGAGCTGTATGGCATGTAGCCCCGTCCTGTTGAAACCAGAAGTTATCCATGTCATTTTCGCGAATAATGGGTATCACAAAATCCGTTATCATGGCTCGATAACGCTCACCATTGACTGTTGTCGTGGCTCCATCATCGTCTTCGAAAAAATACGGTCCGATGATCATATTCGCGCAAACACCGCACCAAACTGTTACTTTTTGGTCGTAAAGAGGCTGTTCTTCAATTAATTGAGGATTTTCGGTGGCATAAAATCGGCAATTTTGCTTGTTTACGCCTCCATTCAATGAGAAATGTGCCTCGTCTGACATGATGAGTTTTCGCCAAAAGTCAAGTTCGTTTTCAGCCATTTCGATGGCCCATTTGCCAAAATTAAGGCGTCGCGGATAATCAGCTGGGTTTAGTTTTTGTGCCATTTGAATTTTATATGGAAACATCTTCAAATCTTTATGAATTATGCGTCGGAGAGTGGTGCGAGAGATGTCTAATTCCTGAGAGCGGCGATAACTCGATGTCGATGGAGTCTCCTCAATACTGGCTCGTACAGCTTCGATATTTTCATCAGAACGTCTTGTGCGTTGTCTGGATGCATGACTGGCATTACTGAGATTACCGGTGTTCACAAATTTTGCGTATAAAGACTTAATTGTGTTCTTAACTGGAGCACTTTTCACTTTATTTTTTTGCGAAACGCACGTTGAGTTAACACAATTGAAAAGTTATTTTGAATATAAAGCTGAACAATTTCGGCGCGTTCTTTTGGAGTGTACTGTTCCATGGTATAAATTGTCTTCGAATGACGCTTCTAACGCGGTACGACATTAGCCGATTTGTCAGCGCTGTTAAAAGTTACAGCGTTGCCAGATGGGTCAACTTTAAATGGCCGACCCTGTATTTAAGTTAGTTAACCTTCTTTAACGTAATGAAGGTGATATAAAGCCATGGCGGCATAACGACAGTGCATTTAGAAGAATTCCGTAATCTTATATTTAGGTATAAAGTCGATTTTGTTGTATATACGCATTTAGCAATCGATATCGAAATGCTTCAAATCATTAGTTTAACATATTTAAGTTAATTAACCTTCTTTAACGTATTGAAGTTGATATAAAGCCATGGCGGCATAACGACAGTGCATTTAGAAGAATTCCGTAATCTTATATTTAGGTATAAAGTCGATTTTCTTGTATATAAACATTTAGCAATCGATAACGAAATGCTTCAAATCATTAGTTAAACATATTTAAGTTAAATAGCCTTCTTTAACGTAATGAAGGTGACATAAAGCCATGGCGGCATAACGGCAGTACATTTGGAAGAATTCCGTAATCTTATGTTTAGGTATAAAGTCGATTTTGTTGTGTATATGCATTTAGCAATCGATTTCGAAATGCTTCAAATAACTAGTGTAACATATCTTAGTTAATAAACCTTCTTAAACGAACTGAAGTTAACATAAAGCAATAACGGCATAACGGCAGTGCATTTAGAAGAATTCCGTTATCTTATATTTAGGTATAAAGTCGATTTTGTTGTAGATACACATTTAGCAATCGATATCGAAATGCTTTAAATCATTAGTTTAACATATTTAAGTTAGTTAACCTTCTTTATCGTATTGAAGTTGATATAAAGCCATGGCGGCATAACGACAGTGCATTTGGAAGAATTCCGTAATCTTATATTTAGGTAAAAAGTCGATTTTCTTGTATATACACATTTAGCTATCGATATCGAAATGCTTCAAATCATTAGTTTAATATATTTAAGTTAATTAAACTTCTTTAACGTATTGAAGTTGATATAAAGCCATGGCGGCATAACGACAGTGCATTTAGAAGAATTCCGTAATCTTATATTTAGGTATAAAGTCGATTTTGTTGTATATACGCATTTAGCAATCGATATCGAAATGCTTCAAATCATTAGTTTAACATATTTAAGATAATTAACCTTCTTTAACGCATTGAAGTTTATATAAAGCCATGGCGACATAGCGACAGTACATTTGGAAGAATTCCGTAATCTTATATTTAGGTAAAAAGTCGATTTTCTTGTATATACACATTTAGCAATCGATATCGAAATGCTTCAAATCATTAGTTTAACATATTTAAGTTAATTAACCTTCTTTAACGTATTGAAGTTGATGTAAAGCCATGGCAGCGTAACGACAATACATTTGGAGGAATTCCGTAGTCTTATATTTATGTATAAAGTTGATTTTCTTGTATATACACATTTAGCAATAAATATCAAATGCTTCAAATAATTAGTTTAACATATTTAAGTTAATAAACCTTCTTTAACGAACGGAAATTGGCTTAAAGCCATGGCGGCATAACGGCAGTGCATGTAGAAGAATTCCGTAATCTTATATTAGGTATAAAGTCGATTTTCTTGTACATACACATTAAGCTATCGATACCGAAATGCTTCAAATCATTAGTTTAACATATTAAGTTAATAAACATTTTTTAGCATACTGAAGTCTACATAAAGCCTTAACGGTATAACGGCAGTGCATTTAGAAGAATTCCGTAATGCTATAATTTTATATTTAGGTAAAAAGTCGATTTTCTTGTATATACACATTTAGCTATCGATATCGAAATGTTTCAAATCATTCGTTTAACATACAGGGTAGGCCATTTAAAGTTGACCCATTTGTTTCTAAAAAAAAAGAACAAAAGAAAACAATGTTTTTTGTTCATTTCAATAATAATTTATTTTGGTCCAAGGGAATTTGTTTCAGCTAATATTTAAAAATTAGATCGCGTAAATGGGCACCTTTAGCTTTGACAGCTAAATGCACTCTTTTTTCGACATTTTCCATGACTTTGGCCAATGTTTCGGATGATATGGCGGCTGTTTCACGTCGAATGTTGGCTTTCAGTTGAGCTAAGGTCTTTGGCTTATTAGCGTATACCTTGGATTTCAAATAACCCCACAAATAAAAGTCTGGTGGCGTCAAATCTGGTGATCTCGGTGGCCAGTCAACATCACTATTTTTCGATATCAATCGCCCGGGGAAAAATGGTCTCAATAAATTGATTGTTGGTCGAGCTGTATGGCATGTAGCCCCGTCCTGTTGAAACCAGAAGTTATCCATGTCATTTTCGCGAATAATGGGTATCACAAAATCCGTTATCATGGCTCGATAACGCTCACCATTGACTGTTGTCGTGGCTCCATCATCGTCTTCGAAAAATACGGTCCGATGATCATATTCGCGCAAACACCGCACCAAACTGTTACTTTTTGGTCGTAAAGAGGCTGTTCTTCAATTAATTGAGGATTTTCGGTGGCATAAAATCGGCAATTTTGCTTGTTTACGCCTCCATTCAACGAGAAATGTGCCTCGTCTGACATGATGAGTTTTCGCCAAAAGTCAAGTTCGTTTTCAGCCATTTCGATGGCCCATTTGCCAAAATTAAGGCGTCGCGGATAATCAGCTGGGTTTAGTTTTTGTGCCATTTGAATTTTATATGGAAACATCTTCAAATCTTTATGAATTATGCGTCGGAGAGTGGTGCGAGAGATGTCTAATTCCTGAGAGCGGCGATAACTCGATGTCGATGGAGTCTCCTCAATACTGGCTCGTACAGCTTCGATATTTTCATCAGAACGTCTTGTGCGTTATCTGGATGCATGACTGGCATTACTGAGATTACCGGTGTTCACAAATTTTGCGTATAAAGACTTAATTGTGTTCTTAACTGGAGCACTTTTCACTTTATTTTTTTTGCGAAACGCACGTTGAGTTAACACAATTGAAAAGTTATTTGAATATAAAGCTGAACAATTTCGGCGCGTTCTTTTGGAGTGTACTGTTCCATGGTATAAATTGTCTTCGAATGACGCTTCTAACGCGGTACGACATTAGCCGATTTGTCAGCGCTGTTAAAAGTTACAGCGCTGCCAGATGGGTCAACTTTAAATGGCCTACCCTGTATTTAAGTTAGTTAACCTTCTTTAACGTAATGAAGGTGATATAAAGCCATGGCGGCATAACGACAGTGCATTTAGAAGAATTCCGTAATCTTATATTTAGGTATAAAGTCGATTTTGTTGTATATACGCATTTAGCAATCGATATCGAAATGCTTCAAATCATTAGTTTAACATATTTAAGTTAATTAACCTTCTTTAACGTATTGAAGTTGATATAAAGCCATGGCGGCATAACGACAGTGCATTTAGAAGAATTCCGTAATCTTATATTTAGGTATAAAGTCGATTTTCTTGTATATAAACATTTAGCAATCGATAACGAAATGCTTCAAATCATTAGTTAAACATATTTAAGTTAAATAGCCTTCTTTAACGTAATGAAGGTGACATAAAGCCATGGCGGCATAACGGCAGTACATTTGGAAGAATTCCGTAATCTTATGTTTAGGTATAAAGTCGATTTTGTTGTGTATATGCATTTAGCAATCGATTTCGAAATGCTTCAAATAACTAGTGTAACATATCTTAGTTAATAAACCTTCTTAAACGAACTGAAGTTAACATAAAGCAATAACGGCATAACGGCAGTGCATTTAGAAGAATTCCGTTATCTTATATTTAGGTATAAAGTCGATTTTGTTGTAGATACACATTTAGCAATCGATATCGAAATGCTTTAAATCATTAGTTTAACATATTTAAGTTAGTTAACCTTCTTTATCGTATTGAAGTTGATATAAAGCCATGGCGGCATAACGACAGTGCATTTGGAAGAATTCCGTAATCTTATATTTAGGTAAAAAGTCGATTTTCTTGTATATACACATTTAGCTATCGATATCGATATGCTTCAAATCATTAGTTTAATATATTTAAGTTAATTAAACTTCTTTAACGTATTGAAGTTGATATAAAGCCATGGCGGCATAACGACAGTGCATTTAGAAGAATTCCGTAATCTTATATTTAGGTATAAAGTCGATTTTGTTGTATATAACGCATTTAGCAATCGATATCGAAATGCTTCAAATCATTAGTTTAACATATTTAAGATAATTAACCTTCTTTAACGCATTGAAGTTTATATAAAGCCATGGCGACATAGCGACAGTACATTTGGAAGAATTCCGTAGTCTCATATTTAGGTATAAAGTCGATTTTCTGGTATATATACATTAAGCAATCGATATCGAAATGCTTCAAATAACTGGTTTAACATATTTAAGTTAATAAACCTTCTTTAACGAACTGAAGTTGGCTTAAGGCCATGGCGGCATAACGGCAGTGCATTTAGAAGAATTCCGTAATCTTATATTTAGGTATAAAGTCGATTTTCTTGTATATACACATTTAGCTATCGATATCGAAATGCTTCAAATCATAGTTTAACATGTTTAAGTTAATTAAACTTCTTTAACGTATTGAAGTTGATATAAAGCCATGGCGGCATAACGACAGTGCATTTAGAAGAGTTCCGTAGCCTTATATTTATGTAAAAAGTCGATTTTCTTGTATTTACACATTTAGCGATCGATATCGAGATGCTTCATCTCATTAGTTTAACATATTTTTGTTAATAAACCTTCTTTAACGATCTGAAGTTGGCATGTAGCCATGGCGTCATAACGGCAGTGCATTTAGAAGAATTCCGTTATCTTATATTTAGGTTTAAAGTCGATTTGTTGTATATACATATTTAGCAATTGATATCGAGATGCTTCAGCTCATTAGTTTAACATAATTAAGTTAATAAACCTTCTTTAACGAACTGAAGTTGCATAAAGCTATGGCGGCATAACGGCAGTGCATGTAGAAGAATTCCGTTATCTTATTTTTAGGTATAAAGTCGATTTTCTTGTATTTACACATTTAGCAATCGATATCGAAATGCATCAAATAACTGGTTAAGCATATTTAAGTTAATTAACCTTCTTTATCTTACTGAAGTTTACATAAAGCAATAACGGCATAACGGCAGTGCATTTAGAAGAATTTCGTTATCTTATATTTAGGTATAAAGTCGATTTTGTTGTAGATACACATTAGCAATCGATATCGAAATGCTTTAAATCATTAGTTTAACATATTTAAGTTAGTTAACCTTCTTTATCGTATTGAAGTTGATATAAAGCCATGGCGGCATAACGACAGTGCATTTGGAAGAATTCCGTAATCTTATATTTAGGTAAAAAGTCGAGTTTGTTGTACATTCACAATTTAGCAATCGATATCGAAATGCTTCAAATAACTGGTTTAACATTTTTAAGTTAGTTAACCTTCTTTAACGTATTGAAGTTGATATAAAGCCATGGCGGCATAACGTCAGTGAATTTAGAAGAATTCCGTAATCTTATATTTAGGTATAAGTCGATTTTGTTGTAAATACACATCAGCAATCGATATCGAGATGGTTCAACTCATTAGTTTAACATATTTAAGTTAATTAACCTTATTTTTCCTACTGAAGTGTAAGTAAAGCCATAACGGTATAACGGCAGTGCATTTGGAAGAATTCCCTAATCTTATATTTAGGTATAAAGTCGATTTTCTTTTATATACACATTTAGATATCGATATCGAAATCCTTCAAATCATTCGTTTAACATATTTAAGTTAGTTAACCTTCTTTAACGTAATGAAGGTGATATAAAGCCATGGCGGCATAACGACAGTGCATTTAGAAGAATTCCGTAATCTTATATTTAGGTATAAAGTCGATTTTCTTGTATATAAACATTTAGCAATCGATAACGAAATGCTTCAAATCATTAGTTAAACATATTTAAGTTAAATAGCTTTCTTTAACGTAATGAAGGTGACATAAAGCCCTGGCGCATAACGGCAGTACATTTGGAAGAATTCCGTAATCTTATGTTTAGGTATAAAGTCGATTTTGTTGTGTATATGCATTTAGCAATCGATTTCGAACTGCTTCAAATAACTAGTGTAACATATCTTAGTTAATAAACCTTCTTAAACGAACTGAAGTTAACATAAAGCCATAACGGCATAACGGCAGTGCATTTAGAAGCATTCCGTAATCTTATATTTAGGTATAAAGTCGGTTTTCTTGTATATATGCATTAAGCAACCGATTTCGAAATGCTTCAAATAACTAGTGAAACATATCTAAGTTAATAAACCTTCTTAAACGAACTGTAGTTAACATAAAGCCATAACGGCAGCGCATTTGGAAGAATTCCGTAATCTTGTATTTAGGTATAAAGTCGTTTTTTTGTGTATATGCATTTAGCAATCGATATCGAAATGCTTCAAATCATTAGTTTAACATATTTAAGGGAATTAACCTTTTTACCGTAATGAAGGTGATATAAAGCCATGGCGGCATAACGACAGTAGATTTGGAAGAATTCCGTAATCTTATATTTAGGTATAAGGTCGATTTTGTTGTATATACACATCTAGCAAGCGATAACGAAATGCTTCAAATCATTAGTTTAACATATTTAAGTTAATAAACCTTCTTTAACGTATTGAAGTTGATGTAAAGCCATGGCAGCATAACGGCAGTGCATTTAGAAGAATTCCGTAATCTTATATTAGGTATAAAGTCGATTTTCTTGTATATACACATTTAGCTATCGATATCGAAATTCTTCAAATCATTAGTTTAACATATTTAAGTTAATAAACCTTTTTTACGTAATGAAGGTGACATAAAGCCATGGCGGCATAACGGCAGTACATTTGGAAGAATTCCGTAATCTTATGTTTAGGTATAAAGTCGATTTTGTTGTGTATATGCATTTAGCAATCGATTTCGAAATGCTTCAAATAACTAGTGTAACATATCTTAGTTAATAAACCATCTTAAACGAACTGAAGTTAACATAAAGCCATAACGGCATAACGGCAGTGCATTTAGAAGCATTCCGTAATCTTATATTTAGGTATAAAGTCGGTTTTGTTGTATATACGCATTTAGCAATCGATATCGAAATGCTTCAAATCATTAGTTTAACATATTTAAGTTAATTAACCTTCTTTAACGCATTGAAGTTTATATAAAGCCATGGCGACATAACGACAGTGCATTTAGAAGAGTTCCGTAGTCTTATATATATGTAAAAAGTCGATTTTCTTGTATATACACATTTAGCGATCGATATTGAGATGCTTCAACTCATTAGTTTAACATATTTAAGTTAATTAACCCTCTTTATCTTACTGAAGTCTACAAACGCCTTAACGCATAACGGCAAAGCACTTAGAAGAATTCCGTAATCTTATATTTTGGTATAAAGTCGATTTTCTTGTATATACTCATTTAGCAATCGATTTCGAAAATCTTCAAATCATTAGTTTAACATATTTAAGTTAATAAAGCTTCTTTAACGCGCTGAAGTTAACATAAAGCCATAACGGCATAACGGCAGTGCATTTAGAAGCATTCCGTAATCTTATATTTAGGTATAAAGTCGGTTTTCTTGTATATATGCATTAAGAAACCGATTTCGAAATGCTTCAAATAACTAGTGAAACATATCTAAGTTAATAAACCTTCTTAAACGAACTGTAGTTAACATAAAGCCATAACGGCAGCGCATTTGGAAGAATTCCGTAATCTTATATTTAGGTATAAAGTCGTTTTTTTGTGTATATGCATTTAGCAATCGATATCGAAATGCTTCAAATCATTAGTTTAACATATTTAAGGGAATTAACCTTTTTTACCGTAATGAAGGTGATATAAAGCCATGGCGGCATAACGACAGTAGATTTGGAAGAATTCCGTAATCTTATATTTAGGTATAAGGTCGATTTTGTTGTATATACACATCTAGCAAGCGATATCGAAATGCTTCAAATCATTAGTTTAACATATTTAAGTTAATAAACCTTCTTTAACGTATTGAAGTTGATGTAAAGCCATGGCAGCATAACGGCAGTGCATTTAGAAGAATTCCGTAATCTTATATTAGGTATAAAGTCGATTTTCTTGTATATACACATTTAGCTATCGATATCGAAATTCTTCAAATCATTAGTTTAACATATTTAAGTTAATAAACCTTTTTTAACGTAATGAAGGTGACATAAAGCCATGGCGGCATAACAGCAGTACATTTGGAAGAATTCCGTAATCTTATGTTTAGGTATAAAGTCGATTTTGTTGTGTATATGCATTTAGCAATCGATTTCGAAATGCTTCAAATAACTAGTGTAACCTATCTAAGTTAATAAACCTTCTTAAACGAACTGAAGTTAACATAAAGCCATAAAGGCATAACGGCAGTGCATTTAGAAGAATTCCCTAATCT
The DNA here is from genome assembly GCA_027475135.1 of Bactrocera correcta. Classification (NCBI taxonomy): domain Eukaryota; kingdom Metazoa; phylum Arthropoda; class Insecta; order Diptera; family Tephritidae; genus Bactrocera; species Bactrocera correcta. Next base: position 8,735 of record JAPZAG010001214.1, on the reverse strand, counting down.
TATATTAAGGTATAAAGTCGATTTTGTTGAGTATATGCATTTAGCAATCGATTTCGAAAATCTTCAAATCATTAGTTTAACATATTTATGTTAATAAAGCTTCTTTAACGTATTGAAGTTGATATAAAGCCATGGCGGCATAACGGCAGTGCATTTAGAAGAATTCCGTAATCTTATATTTAGGTATAAAGTCGATTTTGATGTATATACACATTTAGCAAGCGATATCAAAATGCTTCAACTCATTAGTTTAACATATTTAAGTTAATAAACCTTCTTTAACGTATTGAAGTTGATATAAGGCCATGGCGGCATAACGGCAGTGCATTTAGAAGAATTCCGTAATCTTATATTTAGGTATAAAGTCGATTTTCTTGTATATACACATTTAGCAAGCGATATCGAAATGCTTCAAATCATTAGCTTAACATATTTAAGTTAATTAACCTTCGTTAACGTATTGAAAATGATATAAAGCCATGGCGGCATAACGGCAGTGCATTTAGAAGAATTCCGTAATCTTATATTTAGGTATAAAGTCGATTTTTTTGTATATAAACATTGAGCAAACGATATCGAAATGCTTCAACTCATTAGTTTAACATATTTAAGTTAATAAACCTTCTTTAATGAACTGAAGTTTGCATAAAGCCATGGCGGCATAACGGCAGTGCATTTAGAAGAATTCCGTAATGTTATAATTTTATATTTAGGTATAAAGTCGATTTTCTTGTATATACACAGTAAGCAAGCGATATCGAAATGCTTCAAATCATTAGTTTAACATATTTAAGGGAATTGACCTTCTTTAACGTATTGAAGTTGATATAAAGCCATGGCGGCATAACGGCAGTGCATTTAGAAGAATTCCGTAATCTTATATTTAGGTATAAAGTCGATTTTGATGTATATACACATTTAGCAAGCGATATCAAAATGCTTCAACTCATTAGTTTAACATATTTAAGTTAATAAACCTTCTTTAACGTATTGAAGTTGATATAAGGCCATGGCGGCATAACGGCAGTGCATTTAGAAGAATTCCGTAATCTTATACTTAGGTATGAAGTCGATTTTCTTGTATATAAACATTTAGCAAGCGATATCGAAATGCTTCAAATCATTAGTTTAACATATTTAAGTTAATTAATCTTCTTTAACGTATTGAAGTTGATATAAAGCCATGGCGGCATAACGGCACTGCATTTAGAAGAATTCCGTAATCTAATATTTAGGTATAAAGTCGATTCTGTTGTATATACACATTTAGCAATCGATATCGAGATGCTTCAACTCATTAGCTTAACATATTTAAGTTAATAAACCTTCTTTAACGATCTGAAGTTGGCATAACGGCGGTGGATGTAGAAGAATTCCGTAATTTTATATTTAGGTATAAAGTCGATTTTCTTGTATATACACATTGAGCTATCGATAACGAAATGCTTCAAATCATTTGTTTAACATTATAAGTTAATAAAAATTTTTAGCTTACTGAAGTCTACATAACGCCTTAACGGTATAACGGCAGTGCATTTAGAAGAATTCCGTAATCTTATATTTAGGTATAAAGTCGATTTTCTTGTATATACACATTTAGCAATCGATATCGAAATGCTTCAAAATCACAAGTTTAACATATTTAAGGTAATAAATCCTCTTTGTCTTACTGAAGGCTACAAAAGCTTAACGGCATAACGGCAGTGCATTTGGAAGAGTTCCGTAATCTTATATTATATACGCATTTAGCAATCGATAACGAAATGCTTCAAGTCATTAGTTTAACATATTTAAGTTAATTAACCTTCTTTATCTTACTGAAGTTTACATAAAGCCATAACGGTATAACGGCAGTGCATTTGGAAGAATTCCGTAATCTTATATTTAGGTATAAAGTCGATTTTGTTGTATATAAACATTTAGCAATCGATATCGAGACGCTTCAACTCATTAGTTTAATATATTTAAGTTAATAAACCTTCTTTAACAAACTGAAGTTGGCATAAATCCATGGCGGCATAACGGCAGTGCATGTAGAAGAATTCCATTATCTTATATTTAGGTATAAAGTCGATTTTCTTGTATATACACATTTAACAGGCGATATCGAAATGCTTCAAATCATTACTTTAACATATCTAAGTTAATAAACGTTCTTTAACGCACTGAAGTCTACATAAAGCCTTAAGGGTATAACTGCAGTGCATTCAGAAGAATTCCGTTATCTTATATTTAGGTATAAATTCGATTTTCTTGTATATACACATTTAGCAAGCGATACCGAATTGCTTCAAATCATTAGTTTAACATATTTAGTTAATTAACCCTCTCTATCTTACTGAATTCTACATAAAGCCTTAACGGCATAACGGCAGTGTATTTAAAAGAATTCCGTTATCTCATATTTAGGTATAAAGTTGATTTTGTTGTATATACACATTTAGCAAGCGATATCGAAATGCTTCAACTCATTCGTTTAACATATTTAAGTTAATAAACCTTCTTTAACGAACTGAAGTTAGCATAAATCCATGGCGGCATAACGGTAGTGCATGTAGAAAAAATCCATTATCTTATATTTGGGTATAAAGTCGATTTTCTTGTATATACACATTTAGCAAGCGATACCGAATTGCTTCAAATCATTAGTTTAACATATTTAAGTTAATTAACCTTCTTTAACGTATTGAAGTTGATTTAAAGCCATGGCGGGATAACGGCAGTGCATTTAGAAGAATTCCGTAATCTTATATTAAGGTATAAAGTCGATTTTCTTTTATATACACATTTAGCAATCGATAACGAAATGCTTTAAATCATTAGTTTAACATATCTAAGTTAATAAATGTTATTTAACGCACTGAAGTCTACATAAAGCCTTAAGGGTATAACTGCAGTGCATTCAGAAGAATTCCGTTATCTTATATTTAGGTATAAATTCGGTTTTCTTGTATATACACATTTAGCAAGCGATACCGAATTGCTTCAAATCATTAGTTTAACATATTTAAGTTAATTAACCTTCTTTAACGTATTGAAGTTGATTTAAAGCCATGGCGGGATAACGGCAGTGCATTTAGAAGAATTCCGTAATCTTATATTAAGGTATAAAGTCGATTTTCTTTTATATACACATTTAGCAATCGATAACGAAATGCTTTAAATCATTAGTTTAACATATTTAAGTTAATTAACCTTCTTTATCTTACTGAAGTTTACATAAAGCCATAACGGTATAACGGCAGTGCCTTGGGAAGAATTCTGTAATCTTATATTCAGGTATAAAGTCGATTTTGTTGTATATACACATTTAGCAATCGATATCGAGATGCTTCAACTCATTAGTTTAACATATTAAGTTAATAAACATTTTTTAGCTTACTGAAGTCTACAAAAAGCCTTAACGGTATAACGGCAGTGCATTTAGAAGAATTCCGTTATCTTATATTTAGGTTTAAATTCGATCTTCTTGTATATACACATTTAGCAAGCGATATCGAAATGCTTCGACTCATTAGCTTAACATATTTAAGTTAATAAACCTTTTTTAACGATCTGAATTTGGCATATACCCAAGGCGGTATTACGGCAGTGCATTTAGAAGAATTCCGTAATCTTCTATTTAGGTATAAAGTCGATTTTCTTGTATTTACATATTAAGCAATCGATATAAAAATGCTTCAAATCATTAGTTTAACATATTTAAGTTAATTAACCCTCTCTATCTTACTGAATTCTACAAAAAGCCTTAACGGCATAACGGCAGTGCATTTAAAAGAATTCCGTTATCTTATATTTAGGTATAAAGTCGATTTTGTTGTATATACACATTTAGCAAGCGATATCGAAATGCTTCAACTCATTAGTTTAACATATTTAAGTTAATAAACCTTCTTTAACGAACTGAAGTTAGCAAAAAGCCATGGCGGCATAAAGGCAGTGCATGTAGAAGAATTCCGTTATCTTATATTTAGGTATAAAGTCGATTTTCTTGTATATACACATTTAGCAGGCGATATCGAAATGCTCCAAATCATTAGTTTAACATATTAATTTAATAAACATTTTTTAGCTTACTGAAGTTTACATAAAGCCTTAGCGGTATAACGGCAGTGCATTTAGAAGAATCCCGTTATCTTATATTTAGGTATAAATTCGATTTTCTTGTATACACACATTTAGCAATCGATATCGAAATGCTTCAAATTATTAGTTAACATATTTAAGTTAATTAACCTTATTTAACGTATTGAAGTTGATATAAAGCCATGGCGGCATAACGGCAGTGCATTTAGAAGAATTCCGTAATGTTATAATTTTATATTTAGGTATAAAGTCGATTTTCTTGCATTTACACATTTAGCAATCGATATCGAAATGCTTCACACCATTAGTTTAACACATTTAAGTTAATTAATCCTCTTTTTCTTACTGAAGTCTAGAAAAGCCTTAACGGCATAACGGCAGTGCATGTAGAAGAATTCCGTAATCTTATATTTAGGTATTAAGTCGATTTTGTTGTATATACGCATTTAGCAATCGACATCGAAATGCTTCAAATCATGAGTTTAACATATTTAACCCTTAACGACCTGAGCCCTATATCAGTTACGTAACCACCTGAGCACGGTCACAGTGACCGCAGTGTATCCGAACACTTGAATTTTTTTAGGATTTTAAGGTTTTATTATAAGAATACATTAATAAAACTCTTTAATATATACTAAATTATTTATTTAACTGAAAAAGGAAAAAAAAAACAAAACATATTTTTCTCATAAATGTGAACAATTGAATTGCTGGCACATTTTAACTAAAATTACATAGTAGTTTACAAATTGAGATCTATCCACATAGGAACAAAATGTTATATAAAATTCTGTCTTTCTTTAAAGGATATAATAATATTCTAATGACATAAAAAAATAAAAGTTAAAAAAAAAACAAAACTTCGAGAAAATTACAGGGGGTAAATTCTTAAAATTTTTCACGACAACTTTTGCACGCTTTGTTAGAACATTCCACACAGATTGGATTTTTACATATAAAACACAAACGAAATGTTTTTCGTTTCTTCTTGGGATCACAAGTTGAAAACGTTTTACGTTTTTCAAGATGATCAGCTTCAGAAACAGAAGGCAATTTTTCTTCTATCTTCAAGATCCGGCGAATAGAAGTTTTGATGTCATGAGGAGTGTGCTTGTTATTTTCTCGACGATTCATGTGTGGAATGGTCAGATCTTCTGCTAGCTGCTTCATAAATTTAAATCTACTTCTTACTCATGACATAAGCATTGGAAGCTGATATATCTAACAGAGGATAAAAAATGCACAAAGGCCATCTTTGCGTTCGTCGCGCGGTGGTATAGTTCGCACACCTTTGATCCAATAAATCAACGCCAATTTTAGTTTCATTGTAGTATAATATTATTTCGGGCTTTTTTGTATTATCGTCTACGTTTGCTGTATGGTGCATGCTGGAAATTAACACCACAGCACGGTTTTTTCTCGGCACAAAAGATGCCAAAGTAATATTTTTAGTAAAACCGAAAAGCGAGGTTCCAATTTCTCGTCGCCAATTTGGTTTGAATTCTGGCGGAATTTCTGTTTTATTTTTTTTTTTAAGTACCCACAAGAGATAACTTTTTATCTTTCAAAACATCGACTAGCTCAACTGAACAAAACCAATTATCAGCAGTGATGTTTCTATTCGACCCTTCAATTGGAGATATGAGTCGTAAAACTGCTTCAGTAGGTTTTGAAAATCGAGTGTGTTCTGAAGTCAAATTGGTCCCGTCCGAGTCTTTACCTAAATATATGTAAGCATTGAGAAAATCGACTTTATATAAATATAAGATAACGGAATTCTTCTACATGCACTGCCGTTATACCGTTAAGGCTTTATGTAGACTTCAGTAAGCTAAAAAATGTTTATTAACTTAATATGTTAAACTAATGATTTGAAGCATTTCGATATCGCTTGCTAAAAGTGTATATACAAGAAAATCGACTTGATACCTAAATAAAAGATTACGGAATTCTTCTACATGCACTGCCGTAATGCCGCCATGGCTCTATGCCAACTTCAGTTCGTTAAAGAAGGTTTATTAACTTAAATATGTTAAACTAATGAGTTGAAGCATTTCGATATCGCTTGCTAAATGTGTATATACAACAAAATCGACTTTATACCTAAATATAAGATTACGGAATTCTTCTAAATGCACTGCGGTTATGCCGCCACGGCTTTATATCACCTTCAATACGCTAAAGAAAGTTAATTAACTTAAATATGTTAAACTAATGATTTGAAGCATTTCGTTATCGATTGCCAAATGTGTATATAAAAGAAAATCGACTTTATACCTAAATATAAGATTACGGAATTCTTCTAAATGCACTGCCGTTATGCCGCCATGGCTTTATATCAATTTCAATACGTTAAAGAAGGTTAATTAACTTAAATATGTTAAACTAATGATTTGAAGCATTTCGATATCGACTGCTAAATGTGTATATACAACAAAATCGACTTTATACCTAAATATAAGATTACGGAATTCTTCTAAATGCACTGCCGTTATGCCGCCTAGGCTATATGCCAACTTCAGATCGTTAAAGGAGGTTTATTAAAATAAATATGTTAAACTAATGAGTTAAAGCATCTCGATATCGATCGCTAAATGTGTATATACAAGAAAATCGACTTTATACCTAAATATAAGATAACGAAATTCTTCTACATGCACTGCCGTTATACCGTTAAGGCTTTATGTAGACTTCAGTAATATAAAGAAGGTTAATTAGCTTAAATATGTTAAACTGATTATTTGAAGCATTTCGTTATCGATTGTTAAATGTGTATATACAACAAAATCGACTTTATACCTAAATATAAGATTACGGAATTTTTCCAAATGCACTGCCGTTATACCGTTATGGCTTTATGTAAATTTCAGTAAGATAAAGAAGGTTAATTAACTTAAGTATGTTAAACTAATGATTTGAAGCAATTCGATATCGCTTGCTAAATGTGTATATACAAGAAAATCGAATTTATACCTAAATATAAGATAACGGAATTCTTCTAAATGCACTGCCGTTATACCGTTATGGCTTTATGTAAACTTCAGTAAGATAAAGAAGGTTAATTAGCTTAAATATGTTAAACTGATTATTTGGAGCATTTCGTTATCGATTGTTAAATGTGTATATACAACAAAATCGACTTTATACCTAAATATAAGATTACGGAATTCTTCCAAATGCACTGCCGTTATACCGTTATGGCTTTATGTAAATTTCAGTAAGATAAAGAAGGTTTAATTAACTTAAGTATGTTAAACTAATGTTTGAAGCAATTCGATATCGCTTGCTAAATGTGTATATACAAGAAAATCGAATTTATACCTAAATATAAGATAACGGAATTCTTCTAAATGCACTGCCGTTATGCCGTTAAGGCTTTATGTAGACTTCAGTAAGAGAGAGAGGGTTAATTGACTTAAATATGTTAATCTAATGATTTGAGGCATTTCGATATCGATTCCTAAATATGTAAATACAAGAAAATCAACTTTATACCTAAATAGAAAATTACGGAATTCTTCTGAATGCACTGCAGTTACACCGTTAAGGCTTTATGTAGACTTCAGTGCGTTAAAGAACGTTTATTAACTTAAATATGTTAAACTAATGATTTGAAGCATTTCGATATCGATTGCTAAATGTGTATATACAAGAAAATCGACTACATACCTAAATATAAGATTAAAGGAATTCTTCTAAATGCACTGCCGTTATGCCGAAATGGCTTTATATCAACTTCAATACGTTAAAGAAGGTTAATTAACTTAAATATGTTAAACTAATGATTTGAAGCATTTCGATATTGCTTGCTAAATGCGTATATACTCGAAAATCGACTTTATACCTAAATACAAGATTACAAAATTCTACTAAGTGCACTGCCGTTATGCCGCCATGGCTTTATATAAACTTCAATACGTTAAAGAAGGTTAATTAACTTAAATATATTAAACTAATGATTTGAAGCAATTCGATATCGCTTGCTAAATGTGTATATACAAGAAAATCGACTTTATACCAAAATATAAGATAACGGAATTCTTCTACATGCACTGCCGTTATACCTTTAAGGCTTTATGTAGACTTCAGTAAGCTAAAAAATGTTTATTAACTTAATATGTTAAACTAATGATTTGAAGCATTTCGGTATCGATATCTAAATGTGTATATAAAATATACCGTTAAGGTTTTATGTAGACTTCAGTAAGCTAAAAAATGTTTATTAACTTAATATGTTAAACTAGTGATTTGAAGCATTTCGTTATCGATTGTTAAATGTGTATATACAACAAAATCGACTTTATACCTAAATATAAGATTACGGAATTCTTCCAAATGCACTGCCGTTATACCGTTATGGCTTTATGTAAATTTCAGTAAGATAAAGAAGGTTAATTAACTTAAATATGTTAAACTAATGATTTAAAGCAATTCGATATCGCTTGCTAAATGTGTATATACAAGAAAATCGACTTTATACCAAAATATAAGATAACGGAATTCTTCTACATGCACTGCCGTTATACCTTTAAGGCTTTATGTAGACTTCAGTAAGCTAAAAAATGTTTATTAACTTAATATGTTAAACTAATGATTTGAAGCATTTCGATATCGTTCTAAATGTGTATATAAAAGAAAATCGCTTT
>JAPZAG010001213.1:0-36872 GCA_027475135.1 Bactrocera correcta | reverse complement strand
ATAAGCAACTTTCAATACTTTTTATATATTTTTTCTTTAGTAGCTCGGCAGACTGAAAAAAGGTAGATGGAGAGCTTCCGCTTTCGATTCATCTGTGAAAAAGCTCACTGCTTTCCTTACGCGGATCAGCGGTTATAGGGGTTGAAGTCCAAGTGAGAGATGATTTCGGAATATTCCTCCTTGCGACCCTTAAAATGTCTGACTTCGTCGGAGTCTGATAGCAACCTTTGCAGCAATGCACTTTCCAACTACCATGTTCACGGGTGTAGAATGGCCTTAAATGCCAATGTTAACAGACTACTCTAGTATCTTTCAAGCAGAAGTTGCAGGCATCAAGATAGCTGAAGATGTACTTGTTCGCAGTGAAACTTCTTTTTGGAAGTTATGCATCCACTTCGATAACTGACCTACAATTTAAATCTCAATGATCTTAAAGCTATTCAAAGAATGCATAACCAACTTGTCAGAATATCTGGACACGATGAGCTCGCAAGAAAATACACCCTTACCCCAATTCCGTTAGAAGGAAATGAGCGGGGTTTCCCTGTATTCTGTATTCGAGAGTATATACTTGTAGTCCTCGGGCGAGCTCAGTCAGCAACCGGTACTTATAGGGTTGCCGAAGCCGTCTGGCTCAGATATCAATCTTTTCAATTAATTTATAGCAGGTGTTTAAATGAGTTAAGTCTCCCCACTCTATCCGGAAAAGCTAGCGCACCCTAGCGCAACTCACCTCGCCTAATTGGAACACCAAACTTAACATCTGAAAATAACATGCACCAATACACCACACCTGGGGACAAATTAGATTTCACCACAGCACATAGCCACTATCTAATACCTAACAAAAGGAGTTGATTATCGCTTTTTTCACACATTCGTTTTATACTTTCGAATAGAAACGTTGACAACACAGCATCTACGCGCTGACCTTTTTCGCATGTCAACTTTTGTATATACATATACACATTCGCTAACGTACGAATCCGCGTACGCCAAAACCGGCAAATAACTCTCGGAATTGGAATCTCGCCGCCCTTCCCGTGGATTATATTTAAAACTTAATATAATATTATTTTAATGTTATTAATAAAATGGTGGAAAAAACAAATTGTATGCAAAAATTAAACGGATATTTTTATTTTGATTAACGCAGTGGTAGCTGCACCCCACGAGATTGAGTCTAAACTTAAATATGGTCCTTCGAGCCTTACCGAAAGGCACCTTCGGAAAAAAGAAAACAAAATTTAATATTTAAATAAATTAAAAATAAATTGTGGTAATAGAAAACAAAAGAAAGTTCGGTAAGAAAGTGCAGTGACACGAAGTGCAGAAACGAACAAAACAAAATAAAACGCAGTGACCCAAACAAAAATAACAAAACAAAAGAAAAACAAAGCAAGATAACTTATCCATGCATATGTATTTATATTATACTTATGTATATGTATATCAGTGAGGTGACAAAAATGTGAAAAGAGTGGTTTTCTGATGAAGTGACAGAAACAAAAACAAAGTCCTCTGAAAAATTAAACTACCAAACAAGAGAGCAATAAACATCTCCGCGAAACCCAAAAATCCACACAATCGGGCGCGAAAATAAAAACAATTAGATAAACGACACAATCGGGCGCGAACAACTAAAACGAATATATTACATACAAAAAAACAAACAGTACGAGGAGGAGCTGGAGCACAGAAGGAGAACAACAACAAAGAAAAGAGAGAAACGAAGAATCGAGCCAGTTGGAATACTAGAAGAAGAGGAAAACAGGGATTGACGATAAAACTCTTACATACATTTACACATATGTATGTACATATTATACCCCCCAAAAAACCCCTTGCGGGATGATAAAGTGAGTGGTATCGATTCCATTTAATATTATTATTTATTATGCACGTATGTTTGTATGTATGGCTAAAATTACAGTTTTATATAGTCATACATAAAACCTGTAATAAAAAATCCGTTTGGTTAAAATAACCAAACTGGTACCAAGCGGTAAGAATTTACGTTTTGATTTCTAAAAAAGATCAAAATGCTAATATAAAATAAATATATATTTCCAAATATACTATATATACATACATAAAAGTGATAGCCTTGCATGATTACCTTTGTGTATCTAAACACAACAATTTAACGATCAGAAAAACTAATTCAAGTATTACTTGCAAATTTCTTCGGCAATACCCCTTGTGTTTAACAAAAACAGTAAGCCGGATTGCATAAATTATGTATGCAAAGGCTCAAACATTAATTACAATTATAAGATAAAAAACAAAAAAAAGATAGGCAAAAAATGCAAATATACTTACAATAAGCATATTTACTTAGTGCATGTACCATATACATATTACGCATATATATTGCGAAACATATTTACAAAGTGCATATTTACATATAAATGTGTGCACCTTTTTTTTCAATTCGTTTTCACGCTCTCTTCACAGTGCATAAACAAGCAAGCTTACAAAAAGCAAATTGATCTCCTAACGAGCTCTCAATTCCTTAAGAACATAAACATAATACTAATAATTCGTGCCTGCTTAGGTAAAAAGCACATTGATCTCTCCAACGAGCTCTCAATTGCACAAAACATAAGTACCTATAATACATACGCATGTACATAGAAGTCCACGTATTAGGGTGTACCTAACTACAAAACATTCGGACATAATAAATATAAATTAATTAAAAGCGCGTTTCTTAATAATTAAGTTAAGAAATTACAAATTACCATAGGGATAAAATAATAAAAACATAAAAATAAAGAAAAAAACCACAACCTATTCTGTCGCAAGTAATACAAAACGTTATTAATAAAACTAATATTATCAGCAAGATAATCCGAAATAATAAACTCTTATTTACATAAAAGAGTATTCGGTTTCCAATCATACTATATTCCTATTAAATTCAGTTCACACTGAGAAATCTTGAATTCATTTTAAAAAAGATCTAGTACATACAACCAAAATAATGAACAATAACAAAAATCAAAGTACACCTGGAGCTACACGCTCAAAACAGGTTGCTAGATTTACTTCAGAAAGTGACAGTTTAACAAGATACTGCACTAAATTTGCCTCTTCACCGATTCACGAAAACTCTGAATCGTTATTAGAAGTAAAAGGCCAAAATCTTAAAAATTTTTGGACTCGCCTCCAAGCGGCTCATGACGCCATACTAGAATCTGACGATTCAGACTTGCCACATAATTTTAAATCATCGGCTTATGATATTTACGAAAACTGCTTAGACCAGTACGAAGAAACAAAAGCTATGATCTCCGATCAACTAAAGCTAATAAAAGCAATTGCACCTACTCCCCACAGTAGAGTAGAGCTGTCACAAATAGATAGTCAAAGGGCAAGTTCAGGCATTCAACTCGAGGTGCCCGCATGTGACACAGAAACATTTTATGGAGGTTATGAAGAATGGCCGTCCTTCCGGGACATGTTTACAGCCGTTTACATCAACCATCAAGAACTATCAAAAGCACAAAAATTGTATCACCTCAGATACAAAACGAGAGGTCAAGCAGGCGAAATAGTTAAACAGTTCGCATTAAATGACGACAATTTTAATTTGGCTTGGGAAGCTCTAAAAGCTAGATTTGAAAATGAAAGAATACTGGTCGATAAACAAGTAACGACACTAATGAACTTGCCAAAAATTAAGAAAGGAACAAGTGTAGAATTCATCAAATTAGAATCCACTGTTTCAAATTGTTTGTCGATTCTATCGACACTAAATATTCCCACACACAGCTGGGACCCAATTCTGGTAAACGTTTGCACCGCCGCATTACCAGAAAAGTCGTTACTTCTATGGGAGCAATCGCTCTCATCACGGAAAAAGTGCCCAACGTGGCAAAAAATGAAAGATTTTCTCACCACCCAATATGAAATTGCGGAAAGGTTAGAAGAAAAAATAATCAAAACTAAAAACATTAAACAAGACCAAAATAGAAGCTTCAATAGACCCCAAGCTAGAAGCAATAACAATATAAACAGAAGCACTTACAAAGCGCAATCGTTCACATCCGAACAAAGAAAACATACGTCATGCGAACTATGCACAAAAGGGCACCAGCTTAAAACTTGCGAGAAGTTTAAAAAATTAAAAGTTAACGAACGAAATAATTTTGTCAGGTCAAAACGACTTTGCACAAATTGCTTGTCACATGCGCACACTTATAAAAATTGCAAAAGCAAATTCAATTGCATATATTGTCACAAAAGACATCACTCAATGCTTCATTACAGCACATATAACACCCAACCCCATAAAAGCGCTTATAAATCAAGAACCACGGGTTTAATTGCAAACGCAAATCCCGAAAAACAAAATTCTAAAAATAGCCAAGAGACACCATGTTGCTCAAAGGCTCAAAAAGTTCAAACGCTACACAGCGAAATACAAAGTGGACTAGTTACAGAACTAGTTACCACCATGCCAACTAAAGTTGAGTATAATACAAACAGATACCTTAATTCACCATTAAGGAAATTTCGTATGTTAAGGAAACTTCCCCCTATAACAAACAAAACTCCAGAAGATCAGTATTGTGAAGACTTCTCTAAAGCCACAACTACTCGATCAAATAATGGCCGGTACGTCGTACGACAACCAATAGAGCCACAATTTTCTAATACTCCACAAATTGGTAAAAAATACAAAGTCAGAGTTACCTCTGACAGTCCAAATTATTAAAAGCACATACAACTTTTCGGCCCCGCAGGATGGCTTTCGCCAATAATGAGAAAATAATTCTGAACATATCCTAGAGCGGTGGCGGGCTACTACACGCCAAATTAGTGCGTACTAAAAATAAAATATACACAATATTATCAAAAAGTCGAAAAATCGACATTTTCATACATTTTCAAAATGTATACAATATCAAAAGGAAGTCAAGGGATCACCATACTCCCAATGCGATACAGTGGCGCACCTAGACTTAACAAAAGCAAAGGTAGCTCTTATCGCACCTACATTAGCGCTTCTGATAAGGGTAGTTGGTGAGAATTTCTTGTACAACTTGAACATCCCACTTAAAAAGTTATAATTCTAAATGAAGCCGTTCGCAATTACCGGCCACACTCTCGCAAGATTCCTCTAATTTCATAGTCCTAACTCAAGGGCTAAGGAGTAACCATACTGGCCACATCTGAGCCAGGCCGATACACACATCCTTCATAAGCCGATAACACAGAAAATGTAAATAATATGCAGCTAGCTTGACAAGTCGATATTAAAGAAATTTTAAATAAAACTATAAATAATAATTATATCAAATACATATGTTTAAAACCAACGCCGCATTTCGCACTTACAGGTATTTTGCGCCCTCGGGTACTCTACCAGAAGTACTCCGAAATACAAGCAGTCGCATATATGGTACACTCGTGTAATACTAGGCAAAATATTTGCCTAGGGGGCCCAGTATGTTTAAATGAGTTAAGTCTCCCCACTCTATCCGGAAAAGCTAGCGCACCCTAGCGCAACTCACCTCGCCTAATTGGAACACCAAACTTAACATCTGAAAATAACATGCACCAATACACCACACCTGGGGACAAATTAGATTTCACCACAGCACATAGCCACTATCTAATACCTAACAAAAGGAGTTGATTATCGCTTTTTTCACACATTCGTTTTATACTTTCGAATAGAAACGTTGACAACACAGCATCTACGCGCTGACCTTTTTCGCATGTCAACTTTTGTATATACATATACACATTCGCTAACGTACGAATCCGCGTACGCCAAAACCGGCAAATAACTCTCGGAATTGGAATCTCGCCGCCCTTCCCGTGGATTATATTTAAAACTTAATATAATATTATTTTAATGTTATTAATAAAATGGTGGAAAAAACAAATTGTATGCAAAAATTAAACGGATATTTTTATTTTGATTAACGCAGTGGTAGCTGCACCCCACGAGATTGAGTCTAAACTTAAATAGCAGGTTCTAATCGTTTTGCTTCATACCGAGGAGTTTTACACATTACAGCGGGCAGGCTTCTCTAGCTGTCCAATTGAGATTATTCGTGGCCTCACGACCTAATCTAACCTAACGTAACACTGTTTAGGATATAAAATGAAATATGTATAACGATTTGTTCACATCCTCAAAGTTATAACGGGAAATATATGCGGGTTTATTGGTCTCTTCAATTTGTATATTTAGGCTTATACCAGGGTAGAATTCTGAATAAAATTGAGGTGAAACTTTGACAGTATATTCTGGGAGTAAAGAAAAGATAATCGAATTGATCCCTTTCAGGTCATAAACCCCCAAAATGCGGAGTACCAGGCGGAATAAAACAAAACTCAAAACCAGTGTTGGTGCTATAACTAGTGATGTCATCAGTAACCGCTTGATTGAAGAATCGTTGATGAAGATCCCTCAATTTGGCTTGAGCGCCAACGAAATTTGTGGCGTTGAAACAGTAAATGCGTTGAGGTCTGCCGCGTCTTCCTACAAAACGTTTTAGACAAAGTATAAAATTGTTAGTAGAGAGGTCGGCTACTAATTCTGCATGTATGGCTTTAGATGAGAAGCACACGAAGATTGCTATATATGTTTTGTATGGAGCTCTTCCACGAAGACGATAAGTTGTACTAAAAGGCCGCAAAAGTCAACGCCGCTAACCAGAAATTTGCATTGCAAGCGATTGGCAGGAAGATCCGCCATAATTTGACCCATTAATTTAGGCTAATAATGGAAACAGAGCACGCAATTTCGAACGATTTTCCTTACAATTTCGCGAGCATTTATAACCCAGACTCGCTCACGCAAGAGATTTAATAAAACCTTTGGACCAGCATGTAAATGCTTCCGATGAAGATATTCTATGAACAAAGATGTAAATCGATGATCTTTTGAAAGAAGTGCGGGAAACTGTCACTCCGTTAAGATTCATTTCATGTAGAAAAGGAATCAGCTTCTGTACGAACGACTTTACTTCTTGTTGTTTCTGAATCATGAACTTCACAGCGAGAATTGGATGTTGTTTGTACATGACGAAGAACTTCGATTTTATTAATGAAATTTAAATCGGCTTTAATCTGCAACCAAATGTTATGGAAATCGGGTGGTAGTGTTTCATCCCAATCTAATCGGCGAATCCAAATTTCTTGCATTAATGTTTTGCCACGTATAATAACAGGGCTCAATAAACCAAGGATATCAAATATTTTGGAAATACAATAATTGATAGAACAGATCGCTTTGTAACTGAATGCATATCTGGTAATTCATAGCGTTAACAAAGTGTATCAGCTAAAGGTTTCCTTGACGTACCTAACGCTTTGGTAATGTTTTCTTCAGTTGTTTTAATTAAAACTTCATTATAAGATGCGTCAGATGATTGTGTAGAATTCGAGTGCCATTTAGTCACTTCATTAATAGCAGACGATGCTAGAGGAAAGGCAGCTTTATTGATATCAGCAATATGAAATAAACTGCGAATGGCTAGGAATGGTGCAGAAGCCAAACCGTATGTTACAGTTTTGAGTTGAAACAACTGTATTGGCACATGAGGTTCATTTCTCCACAAAATAAGTTGATGTCGTTGATCTTGTTCGTTAATCAAAAATTATCGTTACAATTTGATATATCGGCGGTTAACACTTAGGGATATATACGAAATGATAATAATGTGATGATTAGTTCTGGTTGAATTGTTGCTCCAACCATAGTATTTCATTTAATGAATGATCAGAAGTGGTGCACGCAGAGGCGTCGAATACAATTCGAAGCTTGGCCGTAGTACTTTGTGAACGGAGTACACAATGATGTTGAATTATATATTGCGAGCTATTCAAAATCAAAGTTTTTTATGGCAACCATGTGCCCGAGTTCAATATATTCTTTTATGAAATCCGCATAGATGTTTTTATTTTTAGATATACGTCATTCAAGAGCGAGAAATCTCTTCCTGGCATTATGAAAAGAGTTGCCTAATATTGTCGGTGAAACCGTGAATGGTAACCGTACTTGTGCACGTCCATCATTTTTCACTTGAGCGTTTTCAATGAAGTGTTTTTCGCATAAACGTTCTTCTTCGGACAATGTTGCTTCCTTTTCAGTGAAATTTTCAATTTCTCAAAAATGTTGAAAAATCGAATCGATATTCGATAGATTTGAATTTAGTGTAGCATTGCAAATAGATGGGCGGGAACCAAGAGCCACCTAAAGATTCAAGGGCTTCCATTTCAATAAAAAAAAAACAAAGGTTTGGTGTGATTTGTGGGCTGGTGGAATCATCGGTTTATATTTCTTCAAAAATGATGCCGATGTGAACGTAACAGTCAATTGCGCCGGTTATCGCGGAATTATAACCGTCTTTTTGATGTCTGAAATTGAAGTTCTTTCGAATGATAATAAACATCCTCGACTAAATTTGAGGTTTCTGAGGATTTTCAATCAAAAAGTAGGGAACTTGGAAATGGATCACCTTTTATATGGTAAATGTTCAAAGAAGAACAGGGTTTTTTTTTCTGCGGATTTAAGTAAGCTTAATATCTTAATGTTATCAGATTTAAAGAAAGTAAGTAATAAAGCATGACTGAAGGGAAATTTACGCAAGGCATTAAAGCAAATGAGCCAATTATATTTTGTCCGCTCGACAATACGTTTCTGCAGTTCATGTAATTTCTTTGGACTAACTCATTTCTTTTAACAACCAACATTCCTTTTTTTACTGTTCCACTGAGCAAGAAAGAGTAGCAACAACAGCTTAATTATACTTGTATAATAGTTTTATCTACGTAATCAAAAGGCTCGTTATAAAAAGAAAAATAATATTTATTTTAATTTTGCTAAGAAAACAAACAACATTTACTCAAGTGTGCTTTGCTGTTTATTTGACGTCTGTGAAACACGTGTACGCAGATGACTAACATATGCAAATGGTATAACCTTCTTTAACAAAGGAAGCCTTCACTCTTCTCACATGCCTTTAGGATAAAGTTTTCGAAGGATTGCGTTGAGAGTTGAAGGAAAATAGTTCTAACTTAGCCTGAAACGCAGGAAACCACTTCACTGACTTCAAATGCATTTCCTTCCTTTTCCTCTAGAAAAATATATTTAGTCAATGTATACATACCATAGTACTCCTTGTTTTTTTCCTTCTTATCTGAATTAAAGCTTCACTTTTCACACGGTATTACGCTCGATTCCTTGCTGTTTTAAAGCTCAGGAACTTCATTTTATAAGGCTTGTGATTAATGCCTATTATTTTAAATACAGGTTCTCAACGAGTTTCAATGTTCAGGTCGCTGGTACTCCAATATTTACTCTTGTCATTACGTAGTATGATAAATACTTTCGGTAGTAGTTTGATCACGTTTATTTTATATTTACATAGTTACAACAGAAATTGTTTGCATAGTTAGTTTAAAATTAGAAATTCTCATTAATACATTGTGACAAAAAAATACACTGAAATTGTAAATAAAACGCAAAGTATTTAAATATTTTTCAATATTTATTTTGTCGCCTTCAAAGTAGTCCTCACCAGATGTAATACACTTATGGCAACGACATTTCCACTCCAAAACTTAAGCGGCTTGAGCAAATTCCGTAAAAAAACTGGTTGACAGTTCGCGCACATATTTTTCATAGTAATTACATTCCTACCAACTTAGCAAAATACATTTTTTTGGGAATATCATTTACTCGAGGAATTACAATTTTCATTGTATTTATTTATATTATGACAATAAAAAATATAAATAAATACAATGTAAATGTTTGTTGAAATTTTAGTGAAACGCAATCATGGTATATGAGTTCAAAGTTCATTTGATTGAGAAGATGAAGTTCTTTACGGTATTATTCTTTATCGCTTTTGCGGTCGTCCTGTTTAATGGTTCGTTGCTTTAGATAAAGGTTGTTTACAAATTTTAGTTTACAGTTTTAAAATAATAAATCCAGCACAACTTGGAACTGGACATCATAGACATGGTGGATCTGGCGTTGGCGGACTACCATCATTTGGCCCAAGCGAAGCATCTTCAACTGCTGCGTCCATAGACGCTGAATAAAGTTCTGTTGGGAGCATTAATTTTTTATATAAAAGTTAGTTTATCTGAATGTCATCTAAAGTAAAGCTTAAGGAAATTTCAATAAAAAAAAACAAATTTTTCATTATTCGTTAATGACATTGAACCAAAATTTTCATAGTAGATAGCACCATTTCTCTATTATGCATACATCCTTGACAGTAGAAGAAGACAGAATACATTTTTCTCTTAAATTAAAGTCTCTACTTTAAAATCATCTCGCTACCATCATCTACTTGACCCGCTAAGATATAAAAGATCTGTCACATGGTGGTTCAAGTAGTAACGTAAAACAAGAAGCACCTCTAAGATTTCATTTACTGGTGAATATGAAATTCTTTACGGTATTATTTTTTATCGCTTTCGCCGTGGTCCTTGTTAATGGTATGTTTCTGTAGCTGAAATTTGCTCAGTTTCTGGCAGATTTTAATATTAAACATTTCTAGGCCAACGAGGTGGACCTGGCAGACGAGGAGGTCCACAACTAAGCGACGGTCCTGGAGGTCCTGGTGGTCCTGGTGGTCTTGGCGGTCCTGGTGGTCCTGGCGGTCCTGATGGTCTTGACGGCCCTGGTGGTCCTGGAGGTCCTGGTGGTCCCTGCGGTCCTGGCCCACTTAACTCCACTACTGCTGCACCAGCTGTCAACTCAACTGCTACACCCCCAGTTGTTGCCAACACAACTGTTGTAGCGAATTCAACAGCTGCTACGACCATAACCGCCGATGCATAAATTTATATTAGTTGCTTCAGTTATTATAAACAAATAATCTGAATTTCTAATAAACGAAAATAATTGCATTAAAATTTTTGCTTGTATGCTTATGAAAATTAAAAGTTACAAAAAATTCTCTTTTTATCTTCAAGTTACTATATCTACTTAAAATCCAGTTAGATTCGATCATTTGGTAATTCTCGCAGTTATTAAAACACAAATTTGCAATTCAGTTCATTTTCGGAATAATAAGCTTCCTCCTAATAATATATGTTAAGCGAAATACTCTTTGACTCTTCTTATGAATTCGTACTGGTATCTACAGTTACTAGAAAATGGTCACACTCATAATTTGTTCGTTGACTAAGCCTATTTTTTATTACAAAGCGCCGGAATTCTTCGTTATGCATATGGATTATCCAAATATTGCCGCATATTTTATTTTTGCTTGCGTCTAATGGTTTGTATTTTGCCAGCCAGGTTAATAATTTTGACTGAGTTGAGTTGAGTGTGATATCTGAGCTGAGTGTGAGTGAGCATACTTTAGTGAACATAAAACAGGACAAAATATTAATTTCGGCTGTACCAGCTTTAATAACTTTTACAAGTGTATGCTTTATGTCAACTGCTTTTCACAGCACGAAAATAAGCTGCTTTTCTGTCGCTATCCAATATTAATACGGCTGTGTAAACTGACATTAAGCAATACCAAAAGCTCCGTCAGGATCGGGAAGGATCTCTCCGACCCGTTCGATACCAAACGAGGTTTCAGACAAGATGACTCCCTCGGCTCTCGACTCCTGCGACTTCTTTAATTTACTCATAGAGAAAAGAATTCGAGTTACAGAGCTGAATAGAGAAGGTACATTTTTCTATAAGAGTGTTATTGAAAGGATTTATGTCGCTACATAACATAAACAATAAGTAAGAATTTGTGTTAATATAATAGTAGTTCTAACCCAATGCCTTAAAAGCAATATAAATCTTTACAAATAATTATATTTCATTTTAAGGCTCGAAAGAAGAAAGTCTAAAATGCGACCAAACTATTAGGGTGTATATTGTTTAAATCAACGTCGAACAACAATGTCCCTTAATTTTGGAATGCTATTTGGTTTATGGCGTCGAATTTTGTGATTTCTAATTGTCCTCAAATTCTCAATAGGGTTGAAATCAGAGCTATTCCCAGGCCATGGAAAAGGCTCAATCCCCAAAATATTTTTATATTCGTTAAGCTATGCAAAGTAAAAAGTTTGTTTGTAATAATTAGTGTGTATGGAACATCAAAAACTATTCGTGAAAGATAATGTTAATGCTATTCTTACCAACTTTGACCGCTGACACGGTGCAGAATCATCTTGAAAAATTACTTTTACTACGAGCTTAGTTAAAGTTTCGATGGTAGGTAAAAGACCTTTGTTTTATTATTCCTGCTTTTGTCTGAAAACATAATACGATTATTTTCATTTCAGGACCAGTTTGCTCTTGCTCTGAAATAATGTAGACGGGTGAAATGCAGTTTTGGGGGATTTTGCGGCTCTTCGTGCTTTCAAATTATTTTCTTTCAACCGACGTTTAGCAATTGAGCATATTAGTGCTATTCGATGAACTTCTTTAAGCTCCGCATCAATTTCTGTCTTCCCTTTTATCCGCGTTCCTCTGACGTCTGCTTCCAGACGGGCTTTCTGTTGATCAGTTCAAGCCGTTTTTTTCGACTGCTTGCTTCCAACTCATGAGTTGTCGACCGTAAAATGTAGAATCAATCGTTCGAACAGACTGGAGAAGCTCATGATGGATGATTTCTTTCCAATCCCACCACACTCAGGATAACCTTTCGGATAACCTTTCGGCGTCAATACTGGATTTGCGACCATTCTTGAACTATGCTCTTTTTTGGCTATGTTAAAATGGTTCAAAACCGTTTAACCGTCCGGTCAATGACCAAACTTTCATCATTTGTTCAATGACCATGTACCCGGGTACCCAGGTGGAACAGATGTAAAAGTCGTTAGTATACTAATTAAAACTTTTTTTTTCTGTATAAGTTGGCTACATGGCATAGGAAATAACTAGATATGGGGACATTTTCTATAGTTCTCGTAGAAATAACGAAAGCGGAGTGTCAAGGTCAATGGATATTTAAGTACCTAAGCCGTCCCTCTCCCCTTTCCAATACTAGAGCTCAGCGCTTAGAAAGTGCTAAAGCTGCTCCAATTCGAAACATTAGGACAATGTTAAATAGTAATTTAGCAAAACATTATAAACTAACAGAATACCTAACAATCGTCGAACTAGATTCACTTAATACATTCCATCAAATATGGAATTAAAGTACGGTGGTTATGTGATGCTGAAAATTCGTATCCATTTACTGGACAGCTTTACACTGGGAAATCGAAAGTTGGTCGTATGAAAAATCTTGGTGAAAGAGTTGTTAAAGACTTGGTGGCACTATACCAAGGATCCGGTAAAAACATTACAATGATAATTTTTTCACAACTCTTCCACTAGCAAAATTTTTACTATCTTGGAACTTGACGATTGTTGGTACTCTGAAGAAAAACAAAGCATACATTCCACCAGCAATGGCTTTCAAAAACTCGAGAAGAATTATTGACTGTGTTTGGCTTTCATGAAAAAAGATTTATAACTGGTCTACTGATGGATAAAATGCTTGGTAGATATACTACAAAAAGATCCACTCAACAATGGCCTCTTGCATTTTTTTACAATATTCTCGATATTCCCTGCCTTGCAGCATATATTCTGTATTAGTAGAATAATAAAATGCTTGTTAAATAAGTAAGGAAGGGCTAAGTTCGGGTGTCGCCGAGCATTTTATACTCTCGCATAATAAAATGATAATCGTGATTTCATTATCCGTCATTTACATATTTTTTTATTTTGCTGTAAGATTAATTGGATTAGATTAAGATACTTTGAGTATTGAATTGTATTCTCATTTATATGGATGTGTTATACAGAGAAGGTATTAGATGGAATTCAAAATAGCGTCATATTGGAAGAAGGCGTGGTTGTGAACCGATTTCACCCATATTTTGTAAGTGTCATCAGGGTGTTAAGAAAATATTATATCCTGAGATATATTTTTAAAAAAAGCCTGGGTGCAGCTTCCTTCTTCCATTTCTTCCGTAAAACTTAGTATTTCTGACGTTTTTTGTTAGTCGGTTAACGCACTTTTAGTGATTTTCAACATAACCTTTGTATGGGAGGTGGGCGTGGTTATTATCCGATTTCTTCCATTTTTGAACTGTATATGGAAATACCTGAAGCAAACGACTCTATAGAGTTAGGTTTACATAGCTATAGTAGTGTCCGAGGTATGTACAAAAAACTTAGTAGGTGGCGGGGCCACGCCCACTTTTCCAAAAAAATTACGTCCCAATATGCCCCTCCCTAATGTGATCCTTTGTGCCAAATTTCACTTTAATATCTTTATTTATGGCTTAGTTATGACACTTTATAGGTTTTCGGTTTTCGCCATTTTGTGGGCGTGGCAGTAGGCCGATTTTGCCCACCTTCGAACTTAACCTTCTTATGGAGCCAAGAAATACGTGTACTAAGTTTCATCATGATATCTCAATTTTCACTCAAGTTACAACTTGCACGGACGGACGGACAGACAGACTCCCGGATTTCAACTCTACTCGTCACCCTGATCACTTTGGTATGTATAACCCTATATCTGACTCTTTTAGTTTTAGGACTTACAAACAACCGTTATGTGAACAAAACTACATATAATACTCCCCTTAGCAACTTTGTTGCGAGAGTATAAAAATAGAAAATAATATTACTAAACTATATACAAACGGAGAATTATTGTTAAAATAAAAGAAATTGTAAACTATATTGTCTATTATTAATTTAAAAATATAATTATCTGAATACTTTGATAAATAATCTCTTAAGTGTGTGTAAACCCGTCTTTTTTACATATAAATCTCAGCGGGTATCTGGGTACCTGATTATCGAACGGAGGAGGTATCAAGTTTCATAGTTAATAACTTTTATTAAAAAATTTTGATAAAAAATGGTTGTCAAATAATTTTAATTCTGGGGATACAGGCGGCCATAAAATTTTTTTGAGGAGGAGTTAAGAAAAATTGACGTGTAGATTGAAATGGATACCCGGGTACCTGGTCATTGACTGGACGCTTAATGGTAATGTTAAGTTCCTTTGCGATGTCATGGCTGCTTAAGTGACGGTCCTAGTCAATCTTTTCTAGGTGAATCTTTCACATCGAAGTTTCCAGAACAGAAGCGAGAGAACCATTGCTGTGCTACACGAACTGATACAGCATCGTCTTCGTAAACATCACAAATTTCATTGGTGGCTTGTGTGGCATTCTTCCATTTTTTATACAAAAAATTCAAAATAAAGCGAATTTCTTCATTATTTTCACTTTTTTATGAACAGCTGTAACCTTTTTTTACTTCCGAATTTTAGTTAAATGAAGCTTAAAATGTCACCTTTCTAACCCCATATAGTATGATGCAATGTGATTGGTAGCACTGGAGATATACGACTGCAACGACATCTTCTGACAAAATACGAAAAGACTTTGTCGATTACCCAATATTGAAAATGGGATTTTCCTTAAAAAAAATAGAAAATTACACAACTGCAAAGACATTTACGGACGGGAGTGTACTTTCTACCGGCTATATTTTCTATCCAAAGAGCCAGCCTCGAAGGCAACAGAGACTGTAGTAATACATAGTAACATCGGCCCATTAGGTAGTCCTGGATAAGGAAGGCAGGAGAAAGATTTTCTAAGGGATTTACTGATATTCGTTTCTTTTCGATGACGTCACTACTAAATCTATCGGCAATTATTAACTTACTTAGAAAATCTCGGCTAAGCATGGAGCACAACATATTTACAAATATACTTGGAGATGTGTAATAATTAATTCGCAAATGCACCAAGTTAGGTGATAGTACAAATACAATTGGTATAAATATATACTATCTGGATTGTGTTAAGAAGATAAAATAACTTCTTTGAACGCAGTAAAATTAATTTTTGAATCTGAAATCAGCAAAAAAAAAAATCAAAAAATCGCGATCAAGAAAGCTCCTATGCTAGGTTGTATAGAAAGCTTAAACTAGTCGAACACCATAGCTGACAGACTGAAGTCAATTTGGCCGTACAGAGGCGCAAAAAAAGAAAGTCCAAAATGCGACGACACCATTAGGTTGTTTAAAGCAAACACCGAAAAGAAAATTGAAATTTTTAAATTTCCAAGTGTCACAGTTTGGAGTGAGTATAAAATGTTCGGCAACAACCTAGCGTAGTCCTTCCTTAATTCTCATTTCATCTTTGTCAGAACCAAGAAAAAACTCAAGCTCTTTTTATTAGTACCATAATTCAACGTACTTTGTTTTAAGATCACCTACGAAATCATTTTTCCAACTTGGTTTGGGCTTTGACTTCATTTATCAGTGGCCAGGGAACATGAAAATTCACCGTAAAGTACCGTCAGTCTAGTCAAGCCTGCAATCTAATATTTATTTTAATAATGGCGTACTTTAACTAATTGCACTTTATTTTTATTTACTTATACATTTTTATAAAATATTGTATTAACAGTTGGTTTGAAATGTCGCCAATTTGCGAAACTTTATTCTACGAAATTTTTATGAAATTCTGCTATATAAGGGCTAGATTGTCAAAATTTTGATAACAGTTTGACGAAGTTCATTTACTAGTGAATATGAAATTCTTTACGGTATTATTCCTTATCGCTTTCGTCGTGGTCCTTGTTGATGGTAAGATTCTCTAGTCAAAAGTGCTCAGTTTTTTGCAGAATTTAATTTTAAACTATTCTAGGCCAACAACGTGGACGTGGTGGACCTGGAGGATTCCGTGGACTTCGTGGACTAGGCGGACGTGGCGGTCTAGGCGGACCACAACTGGGAGGGCGCGGCGGTCCTGGCGGTCGTGGCGGTCGTGGCGGTTGTGGTGGTCTTCCTGGACCACGTAATTCCACTACAGTTGCACCAGCTGCCAACTCAACTGTTGCAGCGAATTCAACAACTACTACGACCACACTGGCTCCATAAATTTATCAATAGTTACTTCAGTTATTATAAACAAATAAATTGAATTTCTATTAAATGAAAATAATTGCATTAAAATGTTTCCTTGTATGCTTAAGAAAATTAAAATTTACGAAAAATACTATGATTTCGAACCTAGAAGGATCAGTTAGAACAAAATGGCGATGGATTTTTATCTTCAAGTTATTATACCTACTTCAAACACAGTTACGTTCGATCATGTGGTAATTCTCGTAGTAATTAAAACATAAAGAGTTCAACTTTCAGCTCACTTCATTATAGGTTTATTAAGCTTCCTCGACATATGTTAAGCGAAATGCTTTTTTACACTTCTTAAAAAGCGGTGTTTTCATGTCGGTATCCAGAATTCATATTGGTACCTATAACTACCAGAATACGGTTATACTCAGAATTTATACGTCTATTTGAGATACAATGCCCCGGAATTCTCCGTTTTGCATGGGGATTGCCACATATTTTAGTTTTGCTTGCGTCTAAAAACTTGTATTTTGCCAGCCAGGATAATAACATAAACATAAAACAGGACAAATCATTAATTTCGAGTGCACCTATTATAGCTTTCACAAGTGTATGCTTTATACCAAGTGCTTTTGACAGCACGATAATAAGCTGCTTTTATGCCGCCATTTCTGAATTTTGCATCCCGGCAAAATTAATACGGTTGTCTAAACTGTCATTGAACAATACCAAAAGATCCGTCATGGTCGAGAAGGATCTCTCCAAACGAGCTTTCCGACAAGGCGACTATCGTGCTATTTCTTAAATCTACTCCCGGAGAAAATAATCCGAGCTGCAGAACTGAATCGAGAAGGCACAATATTTTATAAGAGTGTGAAGGTGATGGCGTACGCCGATTATATTAATATCATTGGCCCCAAATAGCAAATTGGTCTGGTCCTGGCAGCAAACAAACAGTCGTCGCACTCGCGGCAACAGTCTTCACTTTGAAGTCGTTGCAACAACAGCGTCAGTCTCGAAATTCAACGCAGAATAAATATTAAATGCTATTTCGGACTGAGTAGGCAATTGAGAAGCAAAGGCATGGGTAATGACAACATTTGATGAGCAGCCATTTGCGAGAGAAAGGTTCAGCGGAAGATTTACGGTAGTCAATCGATGGAACGATGAGCTGTACGAGATATACGACGGCATCTACAGTGTTCTGCGAATTAAGTGACAGCGGCTACGCTGGCTGAGCCGTTCTAATGGATGAGGCCACTCCAGCTGTGAAAGTATTCGACGCAGTACCTGCCGGGGAAAGCAGGGGAAGAGAAAGTCCTCCTCTCCGTTTGAAAGATCAGGTGGAGAAAGACCTGGCTACACTTGGAACCTTTAATTGACGCCCAACAGCGATAGGGTACAACGATTGGCGCGAATTGTAAACTCGGCTTTACCCATTAATGAAGAAGAAGAATGATTTGCACTTCAGAGTGGCTTTAAAGATCCTTCCTTCCTTTTCTTAGAATGTTTTCAAATATACATATGTACATTCGATATATTAGGTTGCCAAATATCTCCCCTCCGTCTTTTTGTCTTTTGTATTTCGCGGCTATGTATAAAGCGCTACAGAGCTCGTATCTTATTGGCGCTATTTTCAAGTTTTCCTTCGTTAAAGGCAAATCCGCTATCTAAACGTTCTGTGAGTTTAATGGTGTTTTGAGGGATGGTACTCTATCACTTCGAACTGCGGAGGAACGGTTTGACGATTCAGAGCGGGTGAAAACGACTCCATGGCTAAGCCGGTCGGCGGTAGACTTGTGACGATGAATACCGATCAAATCGTGGGAAATGTCGAGGTAGACCGGCCAGAAGATGGGAGTTAGTCCTCAAACCATTTTTAACCATCTGCGGAAGACTGGATAAAGGACAAAAAAGCGGAAGGGAGATATTTGACAGCATTTATTCCAAACAAAAAGTAAATTTTTTTAAATTTACAAGTGTGTTCATTGTGGGGTATAAAATGTTAGGCTACAACCGAGCGGATCCCTTCTTCTCTTCATTTAATTTTTAATAGAATCAGGATTAAACCATAAGCTCTTTGTAGTAGTACCATAATTCGACGGGTATTGTTTTGAGGTCAATATAAATTCTTGAACTTGGTTTGAGCTTTGACTTCATGTGGCAAAAAAATGAAAATGAAAATTTACTGTAAAGTACCGTTAGTCTAGTCTAGCCTGCAGTCTAATATTTGTTTTAATAATACTTTCGTTAATTCCGGAACTTTTTCGATTTCGCGCATTTTATTTTTATTTACCTACCATATGATTAAAAATTGTTTTAACAGTTGGTTTGAAATTTCTCCAATTTGCGAAACTTTATTTGTTGACACTTTCATGAACTTCTGCTATATAAGAGCTAAACTACCAAAATAATATTAACAGTTTCACGAAGTTCATTTACTGGTAAATATGAAATTCTTTACGGTATTATTCCTCATCGCTTTCGCCGTGGTCCTTGTTAATGGTATGTTTCTGTAGCTGAAAGTTGCTCAGTATTTGCCAGATTTTAATATAAAAAGTTTTTAGGCCAACGAGGAGGACGTGGTGGACCTAGAGGATTCCGTGGACTTCGTGGATTTGGCGGACCAGGCGGTCCACAACTAGGAGGACGCGGTGGTCCTGGCGGTTTTGGTGGTCCCGGCGGTTTTGGTGGTCCTGGCGGTCCCGGCGGTCCTGGTGGTCCTGGCGGTTTTGGTGGCCCTGGCGGTTTTGGTGGCCCTGGGGGTTTTGGTGGCCCTGGCGGTTTTGGTGGCCCTGGCGGTTTTGGTGGCCCTGGCGGTCCTGGTGGTTGTGGTGGTCGTCCTGGCCCACGTCCTTTCAGGCCACGTACAACCACTACTGTTGCACCAGCTGCCAACTCAACTGTTACGCCCTCAGTTGTTGCCAACTCAACTGTTACGCCCTCAGTTGTTACGAACTCAACTGTTACACCCTCAGTTGTCTCCACCTCAACTGCTGCAGCGAATTCAACAACTACTACGACCACACTGGCTCCATAAATTTATCATTAGTTGCTTCAATTATTCTAAACAAATAAATTGAATTTCTTTTAAATGAAAATAATTGCATTAAAATGTTTCCTTGTATGCTTATGAAAATTAAAAATTACGAAAAATACTCTGATTTCTAACCGAGAAGGATAAATAAGAACAAAACGACGATTGATTTTTAACTTACTATATCTACTTTAAATCCAGTTAGGTTCGATCATTTGGTAATTCTCGCAGTAATTAAAACACAAAGTTCAACTTTCAACTCAGTCCATTATCGGTATATACGTATCAACCTTCCTCCGCATATGTTAAGCGAAATGGTTTTTGACACTTCTTAAAAAGCAGTGTTTCCATGTCGGTATTCTGAATTTATATGGTATCCATAGCTAATGGTCACACTCATAATTTATTCACTGACTAAAGCTATTTTTAATACTATGCACCGGAACTCTTCGTTATGGATATGGAATATCAAAATATTACGGCATATTTTAATTTTGGTTGCGTCTAAAGACTTGTATTTGCCAGCTAGGCTAATAATTTCGATTGAGTTGAGTTCAGCATAAAAAGGTTAAGTGAGGGCTGAGCTGATTGGGTACGTAATGCTTAAAGAGAGCGAGTTATATTGTTAGAAGGATCAGTGAACTTGTTCTAATGAACATAAAGCAGGAAAAAACGTTAAATTGGGCTGCAAAAAGCTATAATACCCTTCCATTCCATTCTAAAAACGTTTGCATCCAACGGCCAATAAGCAACTTTCAATACTTTTTATATATTTTTTTTTAGTAGCTCGGCAGACTGAAAAAAAGGTAGATGGAGAGCTTTCGCTTTCGATTCATCCGTGAAAAAGCTCACTGCCTTCTTTCTCCGGTGACTTCGCTCATATACGACTCCACCCCTTACCCGGATCAGCGATTCAAGTTATAGGGGTTGAAGTCCAAGTGAGAGATGATTTCGGAATATTCCTCCTTGTGACCCTTAAATGTCCGACTTCGCCGGAGTCTGATAGCAACCTTAGCAGCAATGCACTTTCCAACTACTATGTTCACGGATGTAGAATGGTCTTAAGTGCCAATATTACCAGACTACTGTAGTATCTTTCAAGCAGAAGTTGCAGCCATCAAGATAGCTGAAGATGTACTTGTTCGCGGTGAAACTTCTTTTTGGAAGTTATGCATCCACTCCGATAGCTGACCTACAATTTAAATCTCAATGAGCTCAAAGCTATTCAAAGAATGCATGACCAACTTGTCAGAATATGTCCAATTGAGATTATTCGTGGCCTTACGACCTAATCTAACCTAACATAACACTGTTTAGGATATAAAATGAAATATGTATGTATAACGATTTGTTCACATCCTCAAAGTTATAACGGGAAATATATGCGGATTTATTGGTCTCTTCAATTTGTATATTTAGGCTTAGACCAGTGTAGAATTCTGAATAAAATTGAGGTGAAACTTTGACAGTATATTCTGGGAGTAAAGAAAAGACAATCGAATTGATCCCTTTCAGACTTCATTAAATATGTATGTATTTGAATTTTATAATGGCAATTGCTGTGGGGGGCTACTGGGACATCATCTGGATTCACATTGTTCAAGTTGCCTGTAGGAGCCCAATAATAAATTAATGTCCAGCTTATGAGGGCGTAGGATCAGATGTGCGTTTGAGATGTTTTTTTTAGCGAAATGGATTTCATTGATTTTACTGCCACCTCCCATAAACCCCCAAAATGCAGAGTACGAGGCGGAATAAAACAAAACACAAAACCAGTGTTGATGCTATAACTAGTGATGTCATCAGTAGCCGCTTGATTGAAGAATCGTTGATGAAGATCCCTCAATTTGGCTTGAGCGGCAACGAAATTTGTGGCGTTGTCACAGTAAATGCGTTAAGGTCTGCCACGTCTTCCTACAAAACGTTTAAGGCAAAGTATAAAAGTGTTAGTAGAGGGTCGGATACTAATTCTGCATGTATGGCTTTAGATGAGAAACACACGAAGATTGCTATATATGTTTTGTATGGAGCTCTTCCACGAAGACGATAAGTTGTACTGAAAGGGCCGCAAAAGTCAACGCCGCTATACAGAAATTTGCGTTGCATTTGCAAACGATTGGCAGGAAGATCCGCCATAATTTGACGCATTAATTTAAGCTTATAATGGAAACAGAGCACGAGCGAGCATTTATAACCCAGACTCGCTCACGCAAGAGATTTATTAAAACCTTTGGACCAGCATGTAAATGCTTCCGATGAAGGTTTTCTATGTACAAAGATGTAAATCGATGATCTTTTGGAAGAAGTGCGGGAAACTGTCACTCCGTTAAGATTCATTTCATGTAGAAAAGGAGTCAGCTTCTGTACGAACGACTTTACTTCTTGTTGTTTCTGAATTATGAACTTCATGAACTTCATAGCGAGAATTGGATGTTGTTTGTACATGACGAGGAACTTCGAGTTTATTAATGAAATTTAAATCGGGTTTAATCTGCAACCAAATGTTATGGAGATCGGGTGGTAGTGTTTCATCCCAATCTAACCGGCAAATCCAAATTTCTTGCATTAATGTTTTGCCACGTTTAATAACAGGGCTCAATAAACCGAGAATATAAAATATTTTGGAAATACAATAATTGATAGAACAGATCGCTTTGTAACTGAATGCATATCTGGTAATTCATAGCGTTAACAAGGGGTATCAGCTAAAGGTTTCCATGACGTACCTAACGCTTTGGTAATGTTTTCTTCAGTTGTTTTAATTAAAACTTCATTATAACGTGCGTCACATAATTGTATAGAATTAGAGTGCCATTAGTGAGAACGAAGAACTTCTATGATTTCAATTTTTAGTTTTTGTAAGTGTAAGCACCAGTCCAGTAAACATGAAAACTTTCATGAATAGCAGACGATGCTAGAGGAAAGGCGATATGAAATAAACGGCGAATGGCTAGGAATGGTGAATTGTTGCTCCAACAGTATTTTATTTAATGAATGATCAGAAGTGGAGCGCGTAGAGGCGTCGAATACAACCCTAAGCTTGGTCATAGTACTCGTACTTTGTGGACGGAGTTCCATATCATTGTGTATATGGAATTAGATAGCGCGAGCTATTGAAATCAAAGTTTTTTGTGACAACCATGTGCCCGAGTCCAATATACTATATTCTTTTAGGAATGTTGTTATGTTTTTAATAATTTATTTTTAGATAGACGTCATTCAAGAGCGAAAAATCTCTTCCTGGCATTATGGAAAGAGTTGCTTAATATTGTCGATGAAATTAAAAAAAACAACGGTTTGGTGTGGTTTGTAGGCTGGTTGAGTCATCGGTTCATATTTCTTCAAAAACTGTCTGTTACGTTCACAGTCAGTCACACTTTATCGCAGAATTATAACCGTCTATTTGATGTCTGGAATTGAAGTTCTTCCTCTCGGCAACATTTGGTTTCAACAAGACGACACCACTTTCCACACATCGTATCAGTCAATGGACTTATTGAGAGAACACTTTGATGAAGAATTAATTCACGTTTTTGGCCGGTCGATGACCACAAGGATAGTATGATATCACACCGTTAGACATTATTTTGTGGGGATATGTAAGGCCTTAAGTCTATGTGGACAATCTCGCTACGATTCATGCGCGAACGAATCGTCGAAAATTACACTCAACGGATAGATTATGTGAGACGAAGCCGCGACCAATATTTGAAAGAGAAGATCATCCAAAAATAAATTCCAAAGAACGTTCTTTCGAATGATAATAAACATTCTCGACTAAATTTGAGGTCTCTGTGGGTTTTGACCTTTTATAAGGTAATTGTTCAAAGAAGCAGTCAAAATGGTTTTTTTGTAATTTGAAAACTTTCTACTGGGGATTTAAGTATGCTTAATATCTTATTGATATCATCGGCCTCAACACCCGCGCCGTTTGTTCTGCTTTCTCCAGACTTAACAAGGAAGCAACGCAAATGGGTCTGGCAGTGAACGAGGGCAAGACGAAATATCTCCTGTCATCAAACGAACAGTCGTCGCACTCATAACTTTCATAACTTTCATAACTTTGAAGTTGTAGATAATTTCGTCTAACGTGGAACCAGCGTAAACACCACCAACAATGTCAGCTTGGAAATCCAACGCAGGAAAACTCTTGCCAGCAGGTGCTACTTCGGACTGAGTAGGCAATTGAAAAGTAAAGTCCTCTCGCGACGAACAAAAGCCAAACTCTATAAGTCGCTTATAATTCCCGTCCTGCTAGATGGTGCAGAGGCTTGGACGATGTCAATAACGGATGAGGCGACGTTACGAGTTTTCGAGAGAAAAATTCTACGAAAGATTTATGGTCCTTTGCGCGTTGGCCACGGCGAATATCGCATTCGATGGAACGATGAGCTGTGAGAGATATACGATATTTACATACGAGTAGTTCAGCGAATTAAAAGACAGCGGCTACGCTGGCTAGGTCATGTTGTCCGGATGAACGAAAACACTCCAGCTCTGAAGGTATTCGACGCAGTACCCGCCGGGGGAAGCAGTGGAAGAAGAAGACCTCCACTTCGTGGGAAGGACCAAGTGAAGAAGGACCTGGCTTCGCTTGGAATATCCAATTGGCGCCACGTAGCGAAGAGAAGAAACGAATGGCGCGCTGTTGTTGCCACGGCTATAATCGCGTAAGCGGTGTCTACGCCAGTAAAGAAGAAGAAGAAGAATATCTTAATGTTATCAGATTTAAAAAAAATTAAAAAATAAAGCATGACTGAAGGGACGCAAGGCATTAAAGCAAATGAGCCAATTATATTTTGTCCGCTCGACAATACGTTTCAGCAGTTCATCTAATTTCTTTGGACTAACTCATTTCTTTTAACAACCAACATTCCTTTTTTTACTGTTCCACTGAGCAAGAAAGAATAGCAACAACAGCTTAATTATATGTACTTGTATAATAGTTTTATCTACGTAATCAAAAGGTCCGTTATAAAAAGAAAAATAATATTTATTTTAATTTTGCTAAGAAAACAAACAACATTTACTCAAGTGTGCTTTGTTGCTTTGACGTCTATGAAACACGTGTACGCAGATGACTAACATATGCAAATGGTATAACCTTCTTTAACAAAGAAAGTTTTCACTCTTCTCACATGCCTTTAGGATAAAGTTTTTCGAATGATTGCGTTGAGAGTTGAAGGAAAAGAGTTCTAACTTAGCCTGAAACGCAGGAAACCACTTCACTGACTTCAAATGCATTTCCTTCCTTTTCCTCTAGAAAAATATATTTATTCAATGTATAGTACTCCTTGTTTTCTTCCTTCTTATCTGCCTTAAAGCTTCACTTTCCACACGGTATTACGCTCGATTCCTTGCTGTTTTAAAACTCAGGAACTTCATTTTATAAGGCTTGTGATTAATGCCTATTATTTTGAATACAACCAGTATTCAAAATCAACGAGTTTCAATGTTCAGATCGCATGACTAGTAAACTTCAATATTTACTCTTGCTATTACGTAGTATGATAAATACTTTCGGCAGTAGTTTGATTACGTTTATTTTATATTTACATAGTTACAACAGAAATTGTTTGCATAGTTAGTTTAAAATTAGAAATTCTCATTAATACATTGTGACAAAAAAATACACTGAAATTGTAAATAAAACGCAAAGTATTTAAATATTTTTCAATATTTATTTTGTCGCCTTCAAAGTAGTCCTCACCAGATGTAATACACTTATGGCAACGACATTTCCACTCCAAAACTTAAGCGGCTTGAGCAAATTCCGTAAAAAAACTGGTTGACAGTTCGCGCACATATTTTTCATAGTAATTACATTCCTACCAACTTAGCAAAATACATTTTTTTGGGAATATCATTTACTCGAGGAATTACAATTTTCATTGTATTTATTTATATTATGACAATAAAAAATATAAATAAATACAATGTAAATGTTTGTTGAAATTTTAGTGAAACGCAATCATGGTATATGAGTTCAAAGTTCATTTGATTGAGAAGATGAAGTTCTTTACGGTATTATTCTTTATCGCTTTTGCGGTCGTCCTGTTTAATGGTTCGTTGCTTTAGATAAAGGTTGTTTACAAATTTTAGTTTACAGTTTTAAAATAATAAATCCAGCACAACTTGGAACTGGACATCATAGACATGGTGGATCTGGCGTTGGCGGACTACCATCATTTGGCCCAAGCGAAGCATCTTCAACTGCTGCGTCCATAGACGCTGAATAAAGTTCTGTTGGGAGCATTAATTTTTTATATAAAAGTTAGTTTATCTGAATGTCATCTAAAGTAAAGCTTAAGGAAATTTCAATAAAAAAAAACAAATTTTTCATTATTCGTTAAT
The DNA here is from genome assembly GCA_027475135.1 of Bactrocera correcta. NCBI lineage: Eukaryota > Metazoa > Arthropoda > Insecta > Diptera > Tephritidae > Bactrocera > Bactrocera correcta. Next base: position 10,610 of record JAPZAG010001213.1, on the reverse strand, counting down.
GACATTGAACCAAAATTTTCATAGTAGATAGCATCATTTCTCTATTATGCATACATCCTTGACAGTAGAAGAAGACAGAAAATTTTTCTCCTAAATTAAAGTCTCTACTTTAAAATCATCTCGCTACGATCATCTACTTGACCCGCTAAGAAATAAAAGATCTGTCACATGGTGGTTCACATAAGAAAGTTTTATTACCGATTGCTTACAAGTTTCAAGCTTCCGTAGTAACGAAAAACAAGAAGCACCTCTAAGAAAACGGTTTGTCTAAGTGGTACAAAACCTTTGCCAATTGGCTTTTTAGAAATCAGTAAAACCAACCGCCGAAGACGGATCACTCTTCAGCACAATAATTCGCATCACTCGTTACTCGTCCGACCATTTATCGAAAACTTACAAAGTGCTTTAACTAAGAGGACTAAGGCATAGGACTTTTATTTGACATAACCTATCTTATTAGGGAGGAGCATAAGATGAGGTGATTTCTAAGGCAGCAGAAGGTAATAGCTGTGCCGAGATACTTAAGAATATCTGTAGTACAGTGAATTTTAAAGAAGAAAAAGTTAATATAGACTATAAAAGCCAGCTTCTGCGAAGCACTCAAGACTATACTTCAAGAATGTGCAACTGTAGCCGACCTTAAATCAAAGTCTAGTATAGAGATTAGATACTTCGACTCACTTACAACAAAAGAGGAAGTAGGAAGAAAGGTGTGTTCGCTACTTTGGGCCAGGGCACTTAACCTGGCACTGCAAAGGGAGCGATTGGATAGGACGCGGTGCTTGCGGCCAGGTCACAAATTTAAATAGTGCACAAAGCCCCCCTCCCCGTATGCAACGAACAAAAGGAGATCCCAATTTGCCATCAGCTTACCGTCCACTATGCATGTTTGACACAGCGGGAAAGCTCCATGGAAAGCCACGTAAGCCAAGACTCCAAGCGGCTATTAAGATGGACTCCTCTCCATTAGACAACACGACTTTAGACCCTTCAGATAAGCTCTAGGGGCTATAAAATACGTAGTAGAAGCCACGCAGCGTAGATGACATATATACAAAAGAATAATGTTGCAGCGCCAGATTGGTGCATATGATCGACGAGCTCGAAAAAGGCTTTAAAATCCTCGACTACCTTAGAGCTGTGGTGCGGGGGATCACGACAAATAGTGGTCACGTCAGGTGCGGCACAAGGATCCATTCTAGCTCAGACTTATGGAATATCAGCTTCGCTGCTATACTAAAACGTACGGACCGGCTGGACAGATGTGCTTAAAATGGAAAACCGACTAGTGCCGGGCGATGCAATATTAGTTATAAGCGGTAATGCCCCGCAACAGTCTTGCTACGCAGCAAAAAGCGGAATCTGGACGCAGATACGCAGGTGTAAATCTCTCAATGAGAAATATGGAACGCCACCCTAAAGTAATGCAAATATGGTTCCAGGGTCACCTGCAAGTGATGCATACCATTTGCTTTGACTACAGCCCTATTGATGCGGAAGGTAAAAAAAAAACAAAAAAAGGGAGGGGAATCTGCATTTTAAAAAATTTTGAAAAAATGAGCATGGCATAACGAAATCGAAAAAGCGTATTTTTCTAATAATAATTTATCATTTTGCAATGGGTTATATCTTTGTCTAGCCGACATACGAGTATGACTAATATGGGGATGTGAGGTACCTTAGAGCGACAGGCGGTCGGGCCGACAGTCACCCAGAATTCAACTTCTTATGTATATCATGAGAACGTCAGTTCACGAAGGGTTTTGCTAGTTACTGTTCAGTTCAGATTGTAGAGCTTATTGAAAGATATTAAGTGCGCGATAGCTTAGTGATTTTGAAACGTATTCGACCACATTAAGGGTTCTAAGAATTACACCTAGAATATGCCTGATATATCAAATGAGTTTTAGTCAATAATTCAAAGAATTTTTTCAACGATTTAAAAATATGTTTTTTTTAATCTTCAGTTCAGTTATAATTTAAATCACATTGAGGTAAACTATTTTATTTTTATTTTATGGAGCTTCTGTGGGCGCAGCACTTGAAGTTGCGGCAGATGAAGATTCAGCTTCAATAGATGAAGATTCAGGAGCAACAGACGAAGATGATGGTTGTGGTGGTAGTGGTGGTTGGCAAAGACGAGGACCTTGAGGTCTGCCTGGGCGCGCTCCAGCACCACCAAATCCTCCAGGACCTCCTACTCGTCTTCCACCAGGTCCTTGGCGTCCGGATCCTCGTTGGCCTAAGAATAATTTATATTAAAATAATGAAAAAGTTCAGCAATCTATATTTAGCATAACATACCATTAACCAGGACAACCAGGAACGCGATAAGAAATAATACAGTAAAGAATTTCATCTTCTCAATCAAATGAACTTTGTCAAATTGCTAACTTCGCAGTGGTTTCTTAAGTCTTATATAGTATAATCGCGTTTTGCAAATATTTATATAGTCTTTTGTAATTCTAACTTTAAATTAACTGTCAATACTAACTCTTATATATGTAAGTAAATACAAAAAAATAAAAAATACCAAAATTTAATATACGTAATAAAAAAGCAAATATTATAGAGCAAATATTATTCTGCCGGTAAACTTAACGTGTGGTCTGAATATTAGATTTCGTGCAATAACATGAATTTTCTACAGCTATTCAGAATTAAACATTATAAGATAGTAAAAACCTTTACTTTACAAGATCGAATTAAGTAAAATTGTCGTATTTGAAAATGAAAACGAGTTTTTCTTATTTGTTTCTTGAAGAAAGCGAAGACAAGGAGAAAAGGACACAAGTAGTGCAATGCTGTAGGTATATATGTACAGTATTCATCGATAAAACTGTTTTCTGCGGCTTCGATCTCAGTTACTATTCTAAGCATAACTAAGATCCCGCTTACAAAGCCTTCAGAAAAACTTTGCAAAAAGTTCTGTCACGAAGAGTGACAGAACCAAATATCTCTTCTTTAAAAGACGGCTAAAAATCATTATAATAAAGAGTTATACCTCCCATATCTCTTGGGCGTCTAAAAATAAAAAAAATAACCTACATATGTATTTTTTGGACGTCAAATGTACAATAAGATCAGTTGAGTAAATAATTTTTTTTTTTTTAACAAAATTTAAATAAACAGTATTATTGTGAAAAGCCTTTTAGTTAGATAAATACCTATTTGGTTAAGTTTTTGTAGTTGTTATTGTAAAGTAAGCAATGTAGAACTAAAGAATAATTAACTCATCTGACTTGCTTACCTTTTACCATTTACCCTTCAATTCCACTATTTTCAAACTCTTGCAACATGAAACAGAGCATACAAGGTGCGTAAGGTAGTCCAAAGTAAACAGGACTTAAAAAAAAAAACAGAATAAAAGGTTTTTCGGCAAAATCAATTTATTTTATTCAAAATAATCTTTTTCAGCTTCAATACAGCTTTTTAGCTCGTTGGCCGGTATGGCCACCAGTATGCCTGTGCAAGCCTTTTGAATGGTCTCTACGTCTGCATAACGCTTTCCTTTCATGGGCAAATGCATTTTTCCAAAAAGAAAGATGTCGCACAGTGCCATATCAGGTGAATACGGAGAGTGGTTAATGGTTAAAATGTAATATTTTGTAAAATAATCGTCCTTCGAATTTTGGATTCTGAGCAATTTTTGGCCGTCAGTCAATTTGTGCGAAACAAACCGTGCACACACCTTTCGTAAGCCCAAATGTTCAGTTAAAATGCGATAAATTTATGTTTTGGAGATGTTCAATTCCATTTCCTCGAATTTCAATGATGATTTCGGCTGATTTTTGATGAATTCACGCACAGTTTCGATGGAATTTCCGGTGATCAGGGATTTTGATTGACCCTCATGTTGGTCGTCATGTATGTCCTCCCGACCACTTTGAAAACGTTTAAACCACTCGTGTACTCGTGTGGATAGGCAATCATCGCCATTAATTTGTTTCATCAATTGAAACGTTTCGGTAAAAGTTTTACCAATTTTAAAACAAAATTTAATGTTGGCTTTTTGTTCGAAGCTCATTTTCGCACCGATAACACAAACATACCGACACTTAAAACGCAATAACTTCACTTCCAATCTGTGAAATGTCATGAAATTCTCACTGGGTAATCGATAAAAATAGCAGATTCTAACGCTCCGGTCCACATATAGATGGCGCCAACAGGGTGCGCTGGATTCAAAAAGTCCTAACGGTTGTTTGTATCACCTCAAACTTGTAAATTTAGATATAGGATCATTTCTGTTTTAAATTTCGGGATTTGGCAACCCTAGTATTGCATTCTGGCAACCCACAACTCTTTCGTAAATTTTGACATTTTTGATTATTTTTGCAACTTTCGAGGTGGATTAACGCAGCAACAGTGCATGGATGAATTTAATTCGATTTTTAACGATGAAGCTAAATCAACTATCGTTTAACGGAATCAGAGATCACGCCAAGATGAATTTCGTGAAGGACGTCAAAAATCAGTAGTTGTTTTGGTAACTATTGACATTGTGCGCAAACTGATTATCGTAATATCGGCATGCGACCTATCATGAGATTGAGGCAACTGTAGGCGTTAGAGGGATCAGCATATGTACATATATTTAATATTGTACATACAATCATTTGATTTTAAAAACAATTTATTCAAATTGGATTTCACACAAATTGTCGATCGCCTAAAAAAGGCTCGTGTCGATTGGTCGAGAGCAATGTTAAAATAATAATATAACAATGGTTGCCTGTTTTTGTGGCAAAACTGAACTTGTCTCAACTATACTACTATAACAACGAAAAACAATAAATTGTAATTGGTGCAAAACCATTTCCCAGTGACTCTTTTTCCGTCCGTCTGTTCGCCATTTGTCGAAAACTTATAAAGTGACATAACTAAGAGTTGCGGTCTTTTTACAGTAGTTAGCTGCTATTTGGCGCCAAGTGACAGCATAGAAGTATTTCAAGAAAAGTTTGACAAAATTGAGGATACAGCCAGATTTATTTAAGGTCAACTAAATATCGTAGATATACCCTGTATATTGGGGTATGCCAAAAACGAACTCGAGAGGAATGCGCATTCTGAAAATGGCCGTGCGTTTACTACACCACATCAGACATTACCCTATCGCACTGAACGCATGGCAGGCTCAATGAAGAAATGGAAAGTCCTAGAAGATCCTAGAAGCGATCATTATTACATTTCACGTTTGGCACCAGAACAAACACTAAACAGAACAGGCCTCCCAAAATTGCAAGGAAAATTGATTACCACATAATATCATGTATAAAGAAAACAATGTATAAAGAAAACAATGCTTAAGGCTTCCCACAACAAACATAAAGCAGCAATTTACTGATGGACTGAAAATATCGCCCAATTTAGACACAGGAGGCCTTCACATATTCTACATGAGATCCGTCCACTATAGATGTATGACACACCGGGAAAACTTTATGAAAGGGTACTTAAACCCAGACTCGAAACGTCTTCAATAGCGCCAGATGTGTGGATATGATCGACGCTTTAAAATCCTCGACTATCTTAGAGCTGCGTTGCGGAGCTACCTTAGTAACAGAAAACTGCTGTACCAAAATAAAGCGAGATAACGACAGATAGCAGTCACGTCAGGAGCAGCAAAAGAATCTATTCTAGGCTTAGACTTGTGGAACATCAGTTTCGCCGCTATACTAAAACTCGAAATGTCAGACGAATCGTGCTTAACCGGTTTTACGGACGACATTGCAACAGTATTTATAGTATGAGACATAGAAGAATCGCGAAGGAAGCTAAATCAGGTTACAAAACATTCAGTTATTATACGGACCTGAGATCTGGACAGATGTACTTAAAATGGAAAACCAGCGTAAGGTAGTGGTCAGAGTGCACCGCGACGCAGCCCTCAGAGCTGCATCAGCCTACCAAACAATGTTGGGCGATGCAATATTCGTTATAAGCGGTAATGCCCCATACGAAAGGAAAAAACTGTGGGAGCCAAAGCAAGCATTCGAATGAAACAAGAGCTCAATAGAATAAAAAAGACACAAACCAGCTGTTATCTGGTCAGGGATACTTTAAAAGTACCTCCGCAAAATAGGAAAAGTCGATAAGCCGTCATGCCTCTACGACAACGTGGCAGAAGACAACGCTGAACACTCATTCTTTGTATGTTTGCAATGGCAATGATAACCGCCCAAAAAACACGGACAATTCAATCAACGTCATGCTAGAGAGTGGATCCAACGGGAGGATTATAAAGGAGTTCGCAGCAGTTTTGTTTCACAGAAAAAAGCGGAATCTGGACGCAAATGCGCAGGTGTAAATCTCTCAATAAGTTAGATGGAACGCAAAAGTTTTTCCAGGGTGACTTGCAAGTGGCATACACCGTTGCTGAGACTACAGCCCTGTTGATGAGGAAAGGTAAAAAAAAAAAACAAAAAAAAGGGAGGGGACAATGCATGTTGAAAAATTTTTAAAAAGGGAACATGGCATAACGAAAACGAAAAAGCGTGTTTTTCCAATCTATTAGCAATGTGTTATACCTTTGTCTAGCCGAAACATAACTTATATATGTATTTCCCTTAGAGCGCCGGCGGTCGGGCAGACAGCTACCCAGAATTCATACTCAGATTTTAGAGTCTATTGGAAGATATTAAATGCGCGATAGTTTTGCGATTTTGGAGCAGTAAACGCAGTGGTTGAACCTAAAGAAGGACGTATTCGACCACACCAATGGTCCAAAGAATTACACCTAGAACATACCTGATATACCAAATGATCTCGTGGTATTTGCTATAATACTCCTACCCTTGTCACCCTTTGTTGGTTTTTCTTACTACGACAGTAAAAAAAACTGAAACATCTTTTACTTCTTAGCGTTTCAAGAAGATAAGCGAAGACAAATAGATATTATTGATGTAGACATTCTGATTTAAGACAAAAATACAAGTCGTACACTTTTTTCCCCGATACCCTCTTGTGTAAAGAGTTTTAGTCAATAATTCAATGAATTTTTAACGACGTAAAAATATATTTTTCTTTAGGTTTAGGTTCAGTTTTAATTTAAATCACATTCAGGTAAACAATTTTTTTTTTAATTTATGGAGCTTCTGCAGGCGCAGCAGTTGAAGATGCAGCAGATGAAGATTCAGCTTCAACAGATGAAGATTCAGGAGCAACAGATGAAGATGATGGTTGTGGTGGTGGTTGGCAAGGGCGAGCACCACCAAATCCTCTAGGACCTCCTTCTCGTCTTCCACCAGCTCCTTGACGTCCAGATCCTCGTTGGCCTAAGAATAATTTATATTAAAATGATGGAAAAGTTCTGCAATCTATATTTATTATAACATACCATTAACTAGGACAACCAAGAAAACGATAAGGAATAATACAGCAAAGAGTTTCATCTTCTCAATCAAAATAACTTTGTCAAATTGCTGACTTCGCAGTGGTTTCTTAAGTCTTATATAGCATAATCGCATTTTACAAAATTTTCAACAAACAATTGTTAGCAAAATATTTACATAGTCTTTTGTAATTCTAACTTTAAATTAACTGTCAATATAAATTCTTATCTAAGTAAATACAAACAACTAAATGGGAAATAAAAAGCACCGAAATTATTTGATATACGAAATAAAAAGAGTAAATGTTATACTACCGGTAGACTAGACGTATGGTCTGAACATTCGATTTCGCGAAATAACCTGCATTATCCATAACTCTTCCGAATTAAACATTATGAGACAGTAAAAGCCTGTACCTCGAAATTCCGGCCGTTTCCAACACATGTTCTTACGCGAATGCCTCAATAGGGCCAAATAAAACTCTATCTTGAACATCTACAAGCGTAAAACGAAGCTCAAAAATAATTGCATTGCCTTTTTACTGTACCACGTTAGCTCTTTTCTAGTTCATCGATGGAGATATGGGATCATTGTACTACTTATTTACTTTTCTCCTCGCCTTCGCTTTCTTCAAGAAACATATGTATAATAAAAGTTCACTTTAATTTTGATACAAGAAAATTTATTCCCAAATTCGATCTTTCGAAGTACAGGCTTTTACTATTTCATAATTTTTAATTTGAAAGAGTTATGGATAATGCACGTTATTTCGCGAAATCGAATGTTCAGACCATACGACTCGTCTACCGGTAGTAACACATTTACTCTTTTTATTTCGTATATCAAATAATTTCGGTGCTTTTTATTTCCAATTTATTTGTTTGTATTTACTTATATTAGAATTTATATTGACAGTTGATTTAAAATTAGAATTACAAAAAACTACGTATATAAATATTTTGCTGACAATTGTTTGTTGAAAGTGCGATTATGCTATATAAGACTTAAGAAACCACTGCGAAGTCAGCAATTTGACAAAGTTATTTTGATTGAGAAGATGAAATTCTTTACTGTATCTTCATCTGCTGCACCTTCAACTGCTGCGTCTACAGAAGCTCCATAAAGTACTGTTAGGAACGACCATTGCTATAACTAAAAATTATTTTATCTGAATGTGATTTAAATTAAAACTGAACTGAAAACTAAAAAATAAAACATATTTTTACTAATTTTCTCTAAAACTCTGCCAGTAGACAGCACCCTTTCTCTAATATGTATATAGCCTTAAGAGTAGAGGAGATCAGGATAAAAAAGTGTACGACTTGGATTTTTGTCTTAAATTAAAATGTTTACTTCGTTAATTTTTATTTATCTTAGCTTATTGTCTTGAATAGCTAGAAAATAAATATTTCACATGTTGTTTCAAATTATAAAATGCTACTAATGAATGAGCCCAAGTTCAAACTTCCAAGTAAGAAAAACTAACTAAACGCAACCACGGTAGAAGTAATCGTATTATAGGAAATACCACGAGATCATTTGGTCTTTTAGGAGACAAACACATGTCGATAGATCTACATATCTCTCAGTTCCTTGGTGTGTTCGAGGCCATCCTTCTTCATTTGCAACTACTGCATTTACTGCTAAAAAATCACTAATCTATCGCGCATTTAAAATCTTCCCATAGACTCTAAAAACTAAAATGAATTGGAACTACACTTCGTGAACTGACGTTCTCATGACAGAGATGTGTTCTGGGTGCCTATCTGCCCGTCCGCATATCTATCTGGGCAAGGGATATCTTGAGTATAAATTGAGATATTATTATGAAACTTGGTACCCGAGTTCGTTGCCACCTTAAAGAGTGCGGCTATAAATTGTCATAACTAAGCCACAAATGACTCTGGCCTACACTCATTTTGGTACCTAAGATTTTATACCTGATTTTGGATGTATTTTGTGAGTTGGTACGAGAAAACAAGTCACATTTTCCATATCATCTCTTGTTCATAAGAAAGAAGAAAAAAACATCTAGTAGCGGGAATGTGGTTCATCCTACTTACTATACCGACTACTGATGCGCACAGAGCTGCACCAAACCAAAAAATTTTTTTTTGTAGGCCAGTGTAATTGGCTTATTCACATAAATTGCCAGATACTAATATTTGAAACGGCTGATCTCATGCAGGACAGTATTATACAAGCTTACATTACTTAGCGTATGCCAGGGCGTATGAGTTATGCGCGATGCGGTGGCTGGGAATGGAATGAAATGAGAATTGAAGGTAAACTAGAGCTGTCAGTTAACATCTAGTAGCGCGAATATGGTTCATCCTACCTACTATACCGACTACCGATGCGCACAGAGCTGCACCAAACCAAAAATTTTTTTTGTAGGCCAGTGTTATTATACAAAACTGGAATTTTATACAAGAGCTCACATTACAAAAAAAAATTTGCTTACTCAATTTTGTTAAAAAGTAGACGTGGTCTGCCCAATAGGTTTAACGTAAATATCTCATAAACCACTTACGATATATCAACCAAACATGCTGCGAACAGATAGTGTGAAAATGAATGAAATCTTATTATAACCAAGCCCATTGACCATGTAAAGTTTAGGTTGCAAACTAGTAAAAGAGTAACAATTCACATAATAAATACGGTAGAACCATTATTTTTCGCATCCGATAGGATAAGAAAAGGCTTTCTCGGAATATGGTGCAGAGACGTTCCAAGTTTTCGAGAGAGGTTCCGCGAAAGATTTATGGTCTCTTGGCGCATTGGCAACGGCGATTAACGCAGTCGATGGAACGATGAGTTGTACGAGATATACGGCGACAGCGGTTAGGCTGGCTAGGTCATATCATCAAATGAGAAGAGCCTGGCTCCACATGGAATCTCCTATTGGTGCGAAACAGCAAAAGGCGGAACAACGGCGGAACGGCTTTGTAAACTCGTATATAACCGCGTAAGCTGTGTCCACGGCAATAAAGAAGAAGAGGAATATATTTTGATACACAATAGTTTAATGCCGAAAGCGTTTGAAATCGATTCACTAATTATCTCAGAATTCTTATACCATATATAATACATACACTGATTTTGGTTATTCCAGCAGAATTTATGTCGAATATATCGGCTAATGTGTAGCTACGATATATTCATTAAATCGCGTAGAGACATCTTCTCAAGTACACTGGAGTAATGCAATCTGTCCTGACTCTATCTCTAATATGTATGAATGTATTTTCCATAACTTTCTTGTACCGTATA
>JAPZAG010001212.1:0-36949 GCA_027475135.1 Bactrocera correcta | reverse complement strand
TATAACGGCAGTACATTTATATGAATTCCGTTATCTTACATTTAGGTATAAAGTCGATTTTGTTGTACATACACATTTAGCAATCGATATTGAAATGCTTCAAATCATTAGTTTAACATATTTAAGTTAGTTAACCTTCTTTAACGTAATGAAAGTGATATAAAGCCATGACGGCATAACGACAGTACATTTGGAAGAATTCCGTAGTCTTATATTTGGGTATAAAGTCGTTTTTGTTGTATATACACATTAGCAATCAATATCGAGATGGTTTAACTCATTAGTTCAACATATTTAAGTTAATAAACCTTCTTTAAGGAACGGAAGTTGGCTTAAAGCCATGGCGGCATAACGGCAGTGCATTTAGAAGAATTCCGTAATCTTATATTTAGGTATAAAGTCGATTTTCTTTTATATACACATTTAGTTATCGATATCAAAATGCTTCAAATCATTCGTGTAACATATTTAAGTAAGTTAACCTTCTTTAACGTAATGAAGGTGATATGGAGCCATGGCGGCATAACGACAGTGCATGCAGAAGAATTCCGTAATCTTATATTTAGGTATAAAGTCGATTTTGTTGTATATGCGCGTTTAGCAATCGATATCGAAATGCTTCAAATCATTAGTTTAACATATTTAAGTTAATTAAGCTTCTTTAACGTATTGAAGTTGATATAAAGCCATGGCGGCATAACGACAGTACATTTGGAAGAATTCCGTAGTCTTATATTTAGGCATAAAGTCGATTTTCTGGTATATATGCATTAAGCAGTCGATATCGAAATGCTTCAAACAACTGGTTTAACATATTTTTATTAATAAACCTTCTTTAACGATCTGAAAGTAATATAAAACCATGGCGGCATAACGGCAGTGCATTTAGAAGAATTCCGTAATCTTATATTTAGGTATAAAGTCGATTTTCTTGTATATACACATTTAGCAATCGATAACGAAATGCTTCAAATCATTAGTTTAACATATTTAAGTTAATTAACCTTCTTTAACGTATTGAAGTTGATATAAAGCCATGGCGGCATAACGGCAGTGCATGTAGAAGAATTCCGTAGTCTTATATTTAGGTATAAAGTCGATTTTGTTGTATATGCACATAAGCAATCGATATCGAGATGGTTCAACTCATTAGTTTAACATACTTAAGTTAATTAACCTTATTTTTCTTACTGAAGTGTACATAAAGCCATAACGGTATAACGGCAGTGCATTTGGAAGAATGCCGTAATCTTATATTTAGGTATAAAGTCGAGTTTCTTGTATTTACACATTAAGCAATTGATATCGAAATGCATCAGATAACTGGTTTAGCATATTTATGTTAATTAACCTTCTTTATCTTACTAAAGTTTACATAAAGCCATAACGGTATAACGGCAGTACATTTATATGAATTCCGTTATCTTACATTTAGGTATAAAGTCGATTTTGTTGTACATACACATTTAGCAATCGATATTGAAATGCTTCAAATCATTAGTTTAACATATTTAAGTTCGTTAACCTTCTTTAACGTAATGAAGGTGATATAAAACCATGGCGGCATAACGACAGTGCATTAAGAGGAATTCCGTAATCTTATACAGGGTGGGCCATTTAAAGTTGACCCATCTGGCAACGCTGTAACTTTTAACAGCGCTGACAAATCGGCTAGTGTCATACCGCGTTAGAAGCGTCATTCGAAGACAATTTATACCATGGAACAGTACACTCCAAAAAAACGCGCTGAAATTGTTCAGCTTTATATTCAAAATAACTTTTCAATTGTGTTAACTCAACGTGCGTTTCGCAAAAAAAATAAAGTGAAAAGTGCTCCAGTTAAGAACACAATTTAGTCTTTATACGCAAAATTTGTGAACACCGGTAATCTCAGTAATGCCAGTCATGCATCCAGACAACGCACAAGACGTTCTGATGAAAATATCGAAGCTGTACGAGCCAGTATTGAGGAGACTCCATCGACATCGAGTTGTCGCCGCTCTCAGGAATTAGACATCTCTCACACCACTCTCCGACGCATAATTCATAAAGATTTGAAGATGTTTCCATATAAAATTCAAATGGCACAAAAACTAAACCCAGCTGATTATCCGCGACGCCTTAATTTTGGCAAATGGGCCATCGAAATGGCTGAAAACGAACTTGACTTTTGGCGAAAACTCATCATGTCAGACGAGGCACATTTCTCGTTGAATGGAGGCGTAAACAAGCAAAATTGCCGATTTTATGCCACCGAAAATCCTCAATTAATTGAAGAACAGCCTCTTTACGACCAAAAAGTAACAGTTTGGTGCGGTGTTTGCGCGAATATGATCATCGGACCGTATTTTTTCGAAGACGATGATGGAGCCACGACAACAGTCAATGGTGAGCGTTATCGACCCATGATAACGGATTTTGTGATACCCATTATTCGCGAAAATGACATGGATAACTTCTGGTTTCAACAGGACGGGGCTACATGCCATACAGCTCGACCAACAATCAATTTATTGCGACCATTTTTCCCGGGCGATTGATATCGAAAAATGGTGATGTTGACTGGCCACCGAGATCACCAGATTTGACGCCACCAGACATTTATTTGTGGGGTTATTTGAAATCCAAGGTATACGCTAATAAGCCAAAGACCTTAGCTCAACTGAAAGCCAACATTCGACGTGAAACAGCCGCCATATCATCCGAAACATTGGCCAACGTCATGGAAAATATCGAAAAAAGAGTGCATTTAGCTGTCAAAGCTAAAGGTGCCCATTTACGCGATCTAATTTTTAAATATTAGCTGAAACAAATCCCCTTGGACCAAAATAAATTATTTTTGAAATGAAAAAAAACATTGTTTTCTTTTGTTCTTTTTTTTTACAAACAAATGGGTCAACTTTAAACGGCCTACCCTGTATTTATGTATAAGGTCGATTTTCTTGTATATACACATTCAGCAATCGATATCGAAATGCTTCAAATCATTCGTTTAACATATTTAAGTTCGTTAACCTTCTTTAACGTAATGAAGGTGATATAAAACCATGGCGGCATAACGACAGTGCATTTAGAAGAATTCCGTAATCTTATATTTGTGTATAAGGTCGATTTTCTTGTATATACACATTCAGCAATCGATATCGAAATGCTTCAAAGTTTAAGTTAATAAACCTTCTTTAACGAACGGAAGTTGGCTTATAGCCATGGCGGCATAACGGCAGTGCATTTAGAAGAATTCTGTAATCTTATATTTAGGCATAAAGTCGATTTTCTTGTATATACAGTTTTAGCTATCGATATCGAAATGCTTCAAATCATTAGTTTAACATATTAAGTTAATAAACATTTTTAAGCATACTGAAGTCTACATAAAGCCTTAACGGTATAACGGCAGTGCATTTAGAAGAATTCCGTAATGTTTTAATTTTATATTTAAGTATAAAGTCGATTTTCTTGTATATATACATTTCGCAATCGATATGGAAATGCTTCAGATAACTGGTTTAACATATTTAAGTTAATAAACCTCCTTTAGCGAACTCAAGTTGACATAAAGCCATAACGGCACTGCATTTGGAAGAATTCCGTAGTCTTAAATTTAGGCATAAATTCGATTTTCTTTTATATACACATTTTGCAATCGATATCGAAATGCTTCAAATAACCCTTTTAGCATATTTAAATTAATTAACCTTCTTTATCTTACTGAAGTTTACATAAAGCCATCACGGCATAACGGCAGTATATTTATATGAATTCCGTTATCTTATATTTAGGTATAAAGTTGATTTTGTTGTACATACACATTTTGCAATCGATATCGAAATGCCTCAAATCATTCGTTTAACATATTTAAGTTAGTTAACCTTCTTTTACGTAAGGAAGGTGTTATAAAGCCATGGCGGCATAACGACAGTGCATGCAGAAGAATTCCGTAATCTTATATTTAGGTATAAAGTCGATTTTGTTGTATATACACATTTAGCGATCGATATCGAAATGCTTCAAATCATTAGTTTAACATATTTAAGTTAATTAGCCTTCTTTAACGTAATGAAGGTGACATAAAGACATGGCGGCATAACGACAGTACATTTGGAAGAATTCCGTAATCTTATGTTTAGGTATAAATTCGATTTTTTTTACATACACATTTAGCTAACGATATCGAAATGCTTCAAATCATTAGTTTAACAAATTTAAGTTACTTAACCTTCTTTAAGGTATTGAACTTGATATAAAGCCATGGCGGCATAACGACAGTACATTTGGAAGAATTCCGTAGTCTTATATTTAGGTATAAAGTCGATTTTCTTTTATATATGCATTAAGCAATCGATATCGAAATGCTTCAAATACCTGGTTTAACATATTTAAGTTAATAAACCTTCTTTAACAAACTGAAGTTAACATAAAGCCATAAAGGTATAACGACAGTACATTTGGAAGAATTCCGTAACCTTATGTTTAGGTATAAATTCGATTTTTTTTTACATACACATTTAGCTATCGATATCGAAATTCTTCAAATCATTATTTTAACAAATTTAAGTTAATTAACCTTCTTCTTTAAGGTATTGAAGGTGATATAAAGCCATGGCGGCATAACGACAGTGCATGTAGAAGAATTCCGTAATCTTATATTTAGGTGTATAGTCGATTTTCTTGTATTTACGCATTTAGCAATCGATATCGAAAATCTTCAAATCATTAGTTTAACATATTTAAGTTAGTTAACCTTCTTTAACGTAATGAAGGTGATATAAAGCCATGGCGGCATAACGACAATGCATGTAGAAGAATTCCGTAATCTTATATTTAGGTATATAGTCGATTTTCTTGTATTTACACATTTAGCAATCGATATCGAAAAGCTTCAAATCATTAGTTTAACATATTTAAGTTAATTAACCTTCTTTAACGTAATGAAGGTGATATAAAGCCATGGCCGCCTGACGACAGTGCATTTAAAAAAATTCCGTAATCTTATATTTTGGTATAAATTCGTTTTTGTTGTATATACGCATTTAGCAATCGATATCGAAATGCATCAGATAACTGGTTTAGCATATTTATGTTAATTAACCTTCTTTATCTTACTAAAGTTTACATAAAGCCATAACGGTATAACGGCAGTACATTTATATGAATTCCGTTATCTTACATTTAGGTATAAAGTCGATTTTGTTGTATATACGCATCTAGCAATCGATATCGAATTGCTTCAAATCATTCGTTTAACATATTTAAGTTAATTAACCCTCTTTATCTTACTGAAGTCTACAAACGCCTTAACGGCATAACGGCAAAGCTTTTAGAAGAATTACGTAATCTTATATTTAGGTATAAAGTCGATTTTCTTTTATATACACATTTAGCAATCGATATCGAAATGCTTCAAATCATTAGTTTAACATGTTTAAGTTAATTAACCTTCTTTAACGTAATGAAGGTGATATAGAGCCATGGCGGCATAACGACAGTGCATGTAGAAGAATTCCGTAATCTTATATTTAGGTGTATAGTCGATTTTCTTGTATTTACGCATTTAGCAATCGATATCGAAAATCTTCAAATCATTAGTTTAACATATTTAAGTTAGTTAACCTTCTTTAACGTAATGAAGGTGATATAAAGCCATGGCGGCATAACGACAATGCATGTAGAAGAATTCCGTAACCTTATATTTAGGTATATAGTCGATTTTCTTGTATTTACGCATTTAGCAATCGATATCGAAAATCTTCAAATCATTAGTTTATTATATTTAAGTTAGTTTACCTTCTTTAACGTAATGAAGGTGATATAAAGCCATGGCGGCATAACGACAGTGCATGTAGAAGAATTCCGTAATCTTATATTTAGGTATAAAGTCGATTTTTTTGTTTTAGCTATCGATATCGAAATGCTTCAAATCATAAGTTTAACATATTAAGTTAATAAACATTTTTTAGCATACTGAAGTCTACATAAAGCCTTAGCGGTATAACGGCAGTGCATTTAGAAGAATTCCGTAATGTTATAATTTTATATTTAGGTATAAAGTCGATTTTATGTATATATACATTTCGCAATCGATATCGAAATGCTTCAGATAACTGGTTTAACATATTTAAGTTAATAAAACTCCTTTAGAGAACTGAAGTTGACAAAAACCCTTTAAATTTCCATAGTCTTATATTTAGGCATAAAGTCGATTTTGTTGTATATACACATTTAGCAATCGATATTGAGATGGTTAAACTCATTTGTTTAAATTATCTAACCAATGCTTTATGTTCGACCCACCTCATTCAAATAGTTTAGCCTCAGAGCGTTAGCAAAGTTGAAACAAAAATGCCAAGCGCCTGGTAGGAGTAGAAGAAAGATGGAAAGTTTACCTAAGAGGTCTTTAAATTATCTAACCAATGCTTTATGTTTGACCCACCTCGTTCCAATAGTTTAGCCTCAGAGCGTTAGCAAAGTTGAAACAAAAATGTGACTATTGCCACTGGTAGATGTAGAACAAAGATTGAAGACTTTCCTGAGAGCTCTTTAAATTATCTAACCAATGCTTTATGTTCGACCCACCTCGTTTCAATAGTTTAGCCACGATAGCGTTAGCAAAGTTGAAACAAAAATGTGACTATTGCCAAACACCTGGTTAGAGCAGAAGAAAGATTGAAGACTTTCCTGAAAGCCCTTTAAATTATCTAACCAATGTTTTATGTTTAACTCACCTCGTACAAATAGTTTACCCGCTAGAGCGTTATCAAAAGAGAAACAAAAATGTTACTATTGCCACGCCCCTGGTAGATGTA
This sequence comes from Bactrocera correcta, assembly GCA_027475135.1. Classification (NCBI taxonomy): domain Eukaryota; kingdom Metazoa; phylum Arthropoda; class Insecta; order Diptera; family Tephritidae; genus Bactrocera; species Bactrocera correcta. The sequence continues at coordinate 30,146 of JAPZAG010001212.1, read as the reverse complement.
CAAGAAAGATTGAAGACTTTCCTTAACATATTTAAGTTAATAAACCTTCTTTAACAAACTGAAGTTAACATAAAGCCATAACGGTATAACGACAGTACATTTGGAAGAATTCCGTAACCTTATGTTTAGGTATAAATTCGATTTTTTTTTACATACACATTTAGCTATCGATATCGAAATTCTTCAATCATTAGTTTAACAAATTTAAGTTAATTAACCTTCTTCTTTAAGGTATTGAAGGTGATATAAAGCCATGGCGGCATAACGACAGTGCATGTAGAAGAATTCCGTAATCTTATATTTGGGTATAAAGTCGATTTTGTTGTATATACACATCTAGCAATCGATATCGAATTGCTTCAAATCATTCGTTTAACATATTTAAGTTAATTAACCCTCTTTATCTTACTGAAGTCTACAAACGCCTTAACGGCATAACGGCAAAGCATTTAGAAGAATTACGTAATCTTATATTTAGGTATAAAGTCGATTTTCTTTTATATACACATTTAGCAATCGATATCGAAATGCTTCAAATCATTAGTTTAACATGTTTAAGTTAATTAACCTTCTTTAACGTAATGAAGGTGATATAGAGCCATGGCGGCATAACGACAGTGCATGTAGAAGAATTCCGTAATCTTATATTTAGGTATATAGTCGATTTTCTTGTATTTACGCATTTAGCAATCGATATCGAAAATCTTCAAATCATTAGTTTAACATATTTAAGTTAGTTAACCTTCTTTAACGTAATGAAGGTGATATAAAGCCATGGCGGCATAACGACAATGCATGTAGAAGAATTCCGTAATCTTATATTTAGGTATATAGTCGATTTTCTTGTATTTACGCATTTAGCAATCGATATCGAAAATCTTCAAATCATTAGTTTAACATATTTAAGTTAGTTTACCTTCTTTAACGTAATGAAGGTGATATAAAGCCATGGCGGCATAATGACAGTGCATGTAGAAGAATTCCGTAATCTTATATTTAGGTATAAAGTCGATTTTTTTGTTTTAGCTATCGATATCGAAATGCTTCAAATCATAAGTTTAACATATTAAGTTAATAAACATTTTTTAGCATACTGAAGTCTACATAAAGCCTTAGCGGTATAACGGCAGTGCATTTAGAAGAATTCCGTAATGTTATAATTTTATATTTCGGTATAAAGTCGATTTTATGTATATACACATTTCGCAATCGATATCGAAATGCTTCAGATAACTGGTTTAACATATTTAAGTTAATAAAACTCCTTTAGAGAACTGAAGTTGACAAAAAGCCTTAATTCCATAGTCTTATATTTAGGCATAAAGTCGATTTAGTTGTATATACACATTTAGCAATCGATATTGAGATGGTTCAACTCATTTGTTTAAATTATCTAACCAATGCTTTATGTTCGACCCACCTCATTCAAATAGTTTAGCCTCAGAGCGTAAGCAAAGTTGAAACAGAAATGCCAAGCGCCTGGTAGGAGTAGAAGAAAGATGGAAAGTTTACCTAAGCGGTCTTTAAATTATCTAACCAATGCTTTATGTTTGACCCACCTCGTTCCAATAGTTTAGCCTCAGAGCGTTAGCAAAGTTGAAACAAAAATGTGACTATTGCCACTGGTAGATGTAGAACAAAGATTGAAGACTTTCCTGAGAGCTCTTTAAATTATCTAACCAATGCTTTATGTTCGACCCACCTCGTTTCAATAGTTTAGCCACGATAGCGTTAGCAAAGTTGAAACAAAAATGTGACTATTGCCAAACACCTGGTTAGAGCAGAAGAAAGATTGAAGACTTTCCTGAAAGCCCTTTAAATTATCTAACCAATGTTTTATGTTTAACTCACCTCGTACAAATAGTTTACCCGCTAGAGCGTTATCAAAAGTGAAACAAAAATGTTACTATTGCCACGCCCCTGGTAGATGTACAAGAAAGATTGAAGACTTTCCTGTGAGCTTTTTAAATTATCTAATGTTTTATGTTTTATGTTTGACCCACCTCATTCCAATAGTTTAGCCGCTAGAGCGTTAGCAAAGTTGAAACAAAAATGTGACTATTTCCAAGCCCCTGATAGGAGTAGAAGAAAGATTGAAGACCTCGTTTAAACAGTTTACCCGCTAGAGCGTTATCAAAAGTGAAACAAAAATGTGACTATTTCCAAACCCCTGATAGGAGTAGAAGAAAGATTGAAGACTTCCTGAGAGCTCTTTAAATTATCTAACCAATGCTTTATGTTTCACTCACCTCGTTTCAATAGCCCTCTAGCGGCTAAAGTATTGGAACGAGGTGGGTCAAACATAAAGCATTCGTTAGATAATTTAAAGTGCTCTCAGGAAAGTTCCCAATTTTTCTTCTACTCCTGCCAGGGGCTTGGCAATAGTCACAGTTTTGTTTCAACTTTGATAACGGGTAAACTGTTTGAACGAGGTGAGTCAAACATAAAGCATTGGATAGATAATTTAAAGAGCTCTCAGGAAAGTTTTCAATCATGGGTCAAACATAAAGCATTGGTTAGATAATTTAAAGGGCTCTCAGGAAAGTCTTTAACCTTTGTTCTACTACTATCAGGCGCATGGAAATAGTCACATTTTTGTTTCAACTTTGCTAACGCTCTAGCGGCTAAACTATTGGAACGAGGTGGGTCAAACATAAAGCATTGGTTAGATAATTTAAAGAGCTCTCAAGAAAGTCTTCAGTCTTTCTTCTATTCCTATCAGGGGCTTGGCAATAGTCACATTTTTGTTTCAACTTTGCTAACGCTCTAGCGGCTAAACTATTTGAACGAGGTGAGTCACACATAAAGCGTTGGTTAGATAATTTAAAGAGATGTCAGGAAAGTCTTCAATCTTTGTTCTACTACTATCAGGGGCTTGGAAATAGTCACATTTTTGTTTCACTTTTGATAACGCTCTAGCGGGTAAACTGTTTGAACGAGGTGAGTCGAACATAAAGCGTTGGTTAGATAATTTAAAGAGCTCTCAAGAAAGTCTTCAGTCTGTCTTCTACTCCTATCAGGGGCTTGGAAATAGTCACATTTTTGTTCCAACTTTGCTATCGCTCTAGCGGCTAAACTATTGGAACGAGGTGGGTCAAACATAAAGCATTGGTTAGATAATTTAAAGAGCTCTCAAGAAAGTCTTCAGTCTGTCTTCTACTCCTATCAGGGGCTTGGAAATAGTCACATTTTTGTTCCAACTTTGCTATCGCTCTAGCGGCTAAACTATTGGAACGAGTTGGGTCAAACATAAAGCGTTGGTTAGATAATTTAAAGAGCTCTCAGCAAAGTCTTCAATATTTATATTTAAAGGGCTCTCAGGAAAGTCTTCAATCTTTCTTCTACTCCTATCAGGGGCTTGGTAATAGTCACATTTTTGTTTCAACTTTGCTAACGCTCTAGCGGCTAAACTATTGGAACGAGTTGGGTCAAAATTAAAGCGTTGGTTAGATAATTTAAGGAGCTCTCAGGAAAGTATTCAATCTTTCTTCTACTCCTACCAGGGGCTTGGCAATAGTCACATTTCTGTTTCAACTTTGCTAACGCTCTGAGGCTAAACTATTGGAACGAGTTGGGTCCAACAAAAAAAGCGTTGGTTAGATAATTTAAAGAGCTCTCAGGAAAGACTTCAATCTTTATTCTACCCCCTATCAGGTGCTTGGAAATAGTCACATTTTTGTTTCACTTTTATTAATGCTCTAGCGGGTAAACTATTTAAACGAGGTTAGTCAAACATATAGCATTGGTTATATAATTTAAAGAGCTCTCAGGAAAATCTTCAATCTTTCTTCTACTCCTATCAGGGGTTTGGTAATAGTCACATTTTTGTTTCAACTTTGCTTACGCTCTAGCGGCTAAACTATTGCAAAGCTTTGGTTAGATAATTTAAATAGCTCTCAGGAAAGTCTTCAATCTTTCTTGTACATCTACCAGGGGCTTGGTAATAGTCACATTTTTGTTTCAACTTTGCTAACGCTCTAGCGGCTAAACTATTGGAACGAGTTGGGTCAAACATAAAGTATTGGTTAGATAATTTAAAGGGCTCTCAGGAAAGTCTTCAATCTTTCTTCTACTCTTATCAGGGGCTTGGCAATAGTCACATTTTTGTTTCAACTTTGCTAACGCTCAAGCGGCTAAACAATTAGAACGAGTTGGGTCAAACATAAAGCGTTGGTTAGATAATTTTAAGAGCTCTCAGGAAAGTCTTCAATCTTTCTTCTACTCCTATCAGGGGCTTGGTAATAGTCACATTTCTGTTTCCCTTTTGATAACGCTCTGAGGCTAAACTGTTTGAATGAGGTGGGACGAACATAAAGCATTGGTTAGATAATTTAAAGAGCTCTCAAGAAAGTCTTCAATCTTTCTTCTACTCTTATCAGGGGCTTGGTAATAGTCACATTTTTGTTTCAACTTTGCTAACGCTCTAGCGGCTAAACTATTGGAACGAGTTGGGTCAAACATAAAGTATTGGTTAGATAATTTAAAGGGCTCTCAGGAAAGTCTTCAATCTTTCTTCTACTCTTATCAGGGGCTTGGCAATAGTCACATTTTTGTTTTAACTTTGCTAACGCTCTAGCGGCTAAACTATTGGAACGAGTTGGGTCAAACATAAAGCATTGGTTAGATAATTTAAAGGGCTCTCAGGAAAGTTTTCAATCATGGGTCAAACATAAAGCATTGGTTAGATAATTTAAAGGGCTCTCAGGAAAGTCTTCAATCTTTCTTCTACTCCTATCAGGGGCTTGGTAATAGTCACATTTTTGTTTCAACTTTGCTAACGCTCTAGCGGCTAAACTATTGAAACGAGTTGGGTCAAGCATAAAGCGTTGGTTAGATAATTTAAAGAGCTCTCAGGAAAGTCTTCAATCTTTCTTCTACTCCTACCAGGGGCTTGGCAATAGTCACATTTCTGTTTCAACTGTGCTAACGATTTGAGGCTAAACTATTTGAATGAGGTGGGTCGAATATATAGCATTGGTTAGGTAATTTAAAGAGCTCTCAAGAAAGTCTTCAATCTATCTTCTACTCTTATCAGGGGCTTGGCAATAGTCACATTTTTGTTTCAACTTTGCTAACGCTCTAGCGGCTAAACTATTGGAACGAGGTGGGTCAAACATAAAGCATTGGTTAGATAATTTAAAGAGCTGTCAGGAAAGTCTTCAATCTTTGTTCTACTACTATCAGGGGCTTGGAAATAGTCACATTTTTGTTTCACTTTTGATAACGTTTTAGCGGGTAAACTGTTTGAACGAGGTGAGTCAAACATAAAGCGTTGGTTAGATAATTTAAAGAGCTGTCAGGAAAGTATTCAATCTTTGTTCTACTACTATCAGGGGCTTGGTAATAGTCACATTTTGGTTTTAACTTTGCTAACGCTTTAGCGGCTAAACTATTGGAACGAGTTGTGTCAAACATAATTTATACCTAAATATAAGATTACGGAATTCTTCTAAATGCACTGTCGTTAGGCCGCCATGGCTTTATATCACCTTCATTACGTTAAAGAAGGTTAATTATTTTAAATATGTTAAACTAATAATTTGAAGAATTTCGATATCGATTGCTAAATGCGTATATAGAACAAATTCGGCTTTATATCTAAATATAAGATTACGGAATTCTTCGAAATACACTGCCGTTATGCCGTTAAAGCTTTATATAAATTTCAGTACGTTAAAGAAGGTTTATTAACTTAAATATGTTAAACTTATGAGATGAAGAATTTCGATATCGATTGCTAAATGTGTATGTACAAGCAAATCGACTTTATACCTAAATATAAGATTACGGAATTCTTCCACATGTACTGTCGTTATGCCGCCATGGCTTTATATCACCTTCAGTACGTTAAAGAAGGTAAATTATTTTAAATATGTTAAACTAATGGTTTGAAGCATTTCGATATCGATTGCTAAATGTGTAAATACAAGAAAATCGACTTTATACCTAAATATATGATTACGTAATTCTTCTAAATGCACTGCCGTTATGCCGTTAAGGCTTTTGTAGACTTCAGTAAAATAAAGATGTTTAATTGACTTAAATATAGTAAACTAATGATTTGAAGCATTTCGATATCGATTGCTAAATGTGTATATACAAGAAAATCGACTTTATACCTAAATATAAGATTACGAAATTCTTCGAAATGCACTGCCGTTATGCCGCCATGGCTTTACGCCAACTTCTGTTCGTTAAAGAAGATTAATTAACTTAAATATGTTAAACTAATGATTTGAAGATTTTCGATATCGATTGCTAAATGTGTTAATACAAGAAAGTCGACTTTATACCTAAATATAAGATTACGGAATTCATCGAAATACACTCCCGTTATGCCGTTATGGCTTTATATCACATTCGTTACGTTAAAGAAGCTTTATTAACTTAAATATATTAAAGTAATGATTTGAAGCATTTCGATGTCGATTGCTAAATGAGTATATACAAGAAAGTCGACTTTATATCTAAATACAAGATTACGGAATTCATCGAAATACACTCCCGCTACGCCGTTATGGCTTTATATAAATTTCAGTTCGCTAAAGAAGGTTAATTTACTTAAATATACTAAACTAATGATTTGAAGCATTTCGATATCGATTGCTAAATGTGTATATGCAAGAAAATCGACTTTATACCTAAATATAAGATTACGGAATTCTTCTACATACATTGCCGTTATGCCGCCATGGCTTTATGTTAACTTCAGTGCGTTAAAGAAGCTTTATTAACTTAAATATGTATATTAAACTAATGATTTGAAGCATTTCGATATAGATTGCTAAATGAGTATATACAAGAAAGTCGACTTTATACCTAAATATAAGATTACGGAATTCATCGAAATACACTCCCTTTATGCCGTTATGGCTTTATATCAACTTCATTACGTTAAAGAAAGTTAATTAACTTAAATATGTTAAACTAATGATTTGAAGATTTTCGATATCGATTGCTAAATGTGTAAATACAAGAAAGTCGACTTTATACCTAAATATAAGATTACGGAATTCATCGAAATACACTCCCGTTATGCCGTTATGGCTTTATATCACCTTCGTTACGTTAAAGAAGCTTTATTAACTTAAATATATTAAACTAATGATTTGAAGCATTTAGATGTCGATTGCTAAATGAGTATATACAAGAAAGTCGACTTTATATCTAAATACAAGATTACGGAATTCATCGAAATACACTCCCGTTACGCCGTTATGGCTTCATATAAATTTCAGTTCGCTAAAGAAGATTAATTTACTTAAATATGCTAAACTAATGATTTGAAGCATTTCGATATCGATTGCTAAATGTGTATGTACAAGAAAATCGATTTAATACCTAAGTAAAAGATTACGGAATTCACCCAAATATACTGCCGCTATGCCGTTATGCCGTTATGGCTTTTTATAAATTTCAGTACGTTAAAGAAGGTTTATTAACTTAAATATGTTAAACTAATTATTTGAAGCATGTCGATAACGATTGCTAAATGCGTATATACAAGGAAATCGACTTTATACTTAAATATAAGATAACGTAATTCTTCTAAATGCACTGCCGTTATGCTGTTATGGCTTTATATAAATTTCAGTACGTTAAAGAAGGTTAATTTACTCAAATATCTTAAACTAATGATTTGAGCATTTCGATATCGATTGCTAAATGTATATGTACAAGAAAATCGATTTTATACCTAAATAAAAGCTTACGGAATTCACCCAAATATACTGCCGTTATGCCGTTATGGCTTTATGCCAACTTCAGTTCGCTAAAGAAGGTTTATGAACTTAAATATTTTAAACCAATGATTTGAAGCATTTCGATATCGATTGCTAAATGTGTATATGCAAGAAAATCGACTTTATACATTAATATAAGATAACGGAATTATTCTAAATGCACTGCCGTTATGCCGCCATGGCTTTACGCCAACTTCTGTTCGTTAAAGAAGATTAATTAACTTAAATATGTTAAACTAATGATTTGAAGATTTTCGATATCGATTGCTAAATGTGTTAATACAAGAAAGTCGACTTTATACCTAAATAAAAGATTACGGAATTCATCGAAATACACTCCCGTTATGCCGTTATGGCTTTATATAAATTTCAGTATGTTAAAGAAAGTTAATTAACTTAAATATGTTAAACTAATGATTTGAAGATTTTCGATATCGATTGCTAAATGTGTATGTACAATAAAATCTACTTTATACCTAAATATAAGATTACGGAATTCTGCCACATATACTGCCGTTATGTCGTTATGGCTTTATGTAAACTTCAGTAAGATAAAGAAAGTTAATTAACTTAAATATGCTAAACCAGTTATTTGAAGCATTTTGATATCGATTGAAAAATGTGTATATACAAGAAAATCGACTTGATACCTAAATATATGATTACGTAATTCTTCTAAATGCACTGCCGTTATGCCGTTAAGGCTTTTGTAGACTTCAGTAAAATAAAGATGTTTAATTAACTTAAATATATTAAACTAATGATTTGAAGCATTTCGATATCGATTGCTAAATGTGTATATACAAGAAAATCGACTTTATACCTAAATATAAGATTACGGAATTCTTCTAAATGCACTGCCCTTATGCCGTTATGGCTTTATATCACATTCATTACGTTAAAGAAGCTTTATTAACTTAAATATATTAAAGTAATGATTTGAAGCATTTCGATGTCGATTGCTAAATGAGTATATACAAGAAAGTCGACTTTATATCTAAATACAAGATTACGGAATTCATCGAAGTACACTCCCGCTACGCCGTTATGGCTTTATATAAATTTCAGTTCGCTAAAGAAGGTTAATTTACTTAAATATACTAAACTAATGATTTGAAGCATTTCGATATCGATTGCTAAATGTGTATATACAAGAAAATCGACTTTATACCTAAATATAAGATTACGGAATTCTTCTACATACACTGCCGTTATGCCGCCATGGCTTTATGTTAACTTCAGTGCGTTAAAGAAGCTTTATTAACTTAAATATGTATATTAAACTAATGATTTGAAGCATTTCGATATAGATTGCTAAATGAGTATATACAAGAAAGTCGACTTTATACCTAAATATAAGATTACGGAATTCATCGAAATACACTCCCTTTATGCCGTTATGGCTTTATATCACCATCATTACGTTAAAAAAAGTTAATTAACTTAAATATGTTAAACTAATGATTTGAAGATTTTCGATATCGATTGCTAAATGTGTATATACAAGAAAGTCGACTTTATACCTAAATATAAGATTACGGAATTCATCGAAATACACTCCCGTTATGCCGTTATGGCTATTGGAACGAGTTGGGTCAAATATAAAGCATTGGTTAGATAATTTAAAGGGCTCTCAGGAAAGTCTTCAATCTTTCTTCTACTCCTATCAGGGGCTTGGTAATAGTCAAATTTTTGTTTCAAATTTGCTAACGCTCTAGCGGCTAAACTATTGAAACGAGTTGGGTCAAGCATAAAGCGTTGGTTAGATAATTTAAAGAGCTCTCAGGAAAGTCTTCAATCTTTCTTCTACTCCTACCAGGGGCTTGGCAATAGTCACATTTCTGTTTCAACTGTGCTAACGCTCTGAGGCTAAACTATTTGAATGAGGTGGGTCGAACATAAAGCGTTGGTTAGATAATTTAAAGAGCTCTCAGGAAAGTCTTCAATCTATCTTCTACTCTTATCAGGGGCTTGGCAATAGTCACATTTTTGTTTCAACTTTGCTAACGCTCTAGCGGCTAAACTATTGGAACGAGGTGGGTCAAACATAAAGCATTGGTTAGATAATTTAAAGAGCTTTCAGGAAAGTATTCAGTCTTTCTTCTATTCCTATCAGGGGCTTGGCAATAGTCACATTTTTGTTTCAACTTTGCTAACGCTCTAGCGGCTAAACTATTTGAACGAGGTGAGTCACACATAAAGCGTTGGTTAGATAATTTAAAGAGCTGTCAGGAAAGTCTTCAATCTTTGTTCTACTACTATCAGGGGCTTGGAAATAGTCACATTTTTGTTTCACTTTTGATAACGTTTTAGCGGGTAAACTGTTTGAACGAGGTGAGTCAAACATAAAGCGTTGGTTAGATAATTTAAAGAGCTGTCAGGAAAGTATTCAATCTTTGTTCTACTACTATCAGGGGCTTGGTAATAGTCACATTTTGGTTTTAACTTTGCTAACGCTCTAGCGGCTAAACTATTGGAACGAGTTGTGTCAAACATAATTTATACCTAAATATAAGACTACGGACTTCTTCTAATTGCACTGCCGTTATGCCGCCATGGCTTTATATCACTTTCATTACGTTAAAGAAGGTTAATTATTTTAAATATGTTAAACTTATGTCACCAAACAGATTAGAATGACCGCTGGGCGTCTTCTTTATTTGAACGTCAAAATACAACTGAACTTACATAAAAGGAAAACATAAGCAATCATAGTTTACAGCACATTGTATGTTAAATGAGAGAATAAATAAAGAGATACATAAATGAGAGAATTATAATACTAAGACTAAAATCTAAGAGTGACAACTCGGCCTCTCCTGCCGCTTCAACTCGTCCCGAGTTGGATGATCGTTGGTGATGTATCCGGATTCATCATACTCGTCATCAACCTCCGGAAATAGAACGCACCACGGTTTCATGTTGTCGGTGGTTGCTATTGTTGTATATCGACGTTGAGAGCATTGATGCCCATCAACATCTTCGACGACGTATCGATTGAATCGTAGAACTTTCTTCACGATGTATGGCCCTTTGTAATGTGGTTGGAGCTTTCGAGATTCACCAGTGCTAGGAACAGGTGCTGCTAACAGTACTAAGTCACCTTCTGCATACGGCTCTGGTTTGGAGTGTTTCGCATCGAATCTAGCTTTCCATTTAGCTCGGGCGGTTTCTATGTTGCGAGTAGCTTCATCGCGCCGTTTGTTCATCAGTAGCTGTACATCATCATCATGTACAGCAGCTAATAAAGGGTGATTTTTTAAGAGCTTGATAACTTTTTTTAAAAAAAAAACGCATAAAATTTGCAAATCTCATCGGTTCTTTATTTGAAACGTTAGATTGGTTCATGACATTTACTTTTTGAAGATAATTTCATTTAAATGTTGACCGCGGCTGCGTCTTAGGTGGTCCATTCGGAAAGTCCAATTTTGGGCAACTTTTACGAGCATTTCGGCCGGAAATAGCTGAATTTGCTTCGGAAATTTCGAATCTTGCCTAAAGCTGGAAATAGTCGACATTTTTGTTACTTTCTGATAACTTTAGCGGGTACTTGAACGAGTGAGTCAAACATAAAGCTTGGTTAGATAATTTAAAGAGCTGTCAGGAAAGTATTCAATCTTTGTTCTACTACTATCAGGGGCTTGGTAATAGTCACATTTTGGTTTTACTTTGCTAACGCTCTAGCGGCTAACTATTGGAACGAGTTGTGTCAAACATAATTTATACCTAAATATAAGAATACGGACTTCTTCTAATTGCACTGCCGTTATGCCGCCATGGCTTTATATCACTTTCATTACGTTAAAGAAGGTTAATTATTTTAAATATGTTAAACTTATGTCACCAACAGATTAGAATGACCGCTGGGCGTCTTCTTTATTTGAACGTCAAAATACAACTGAACTTACATAAAAGGAAAACATAAGCAATCATAGTTTACAGCACATTGTATGTTAAATGAGAGAATAAATAAAGAGATACATAAATGAGAGAATTATAATACTAAGACTAAAATCTAAGAGTGACAACTCGGCCTCTCCTGCCGCTTCAACTCGTCCCGAGTTGGATGATCGTTGGTGATGTATCCGGATTCATCATACTCGTCATCAACCTCCGGAAATAGAACGCACCACGGTTTCATGTTGTCGGTGGTTGCTATTGTTGTATATCGACGTTGAGAGCATTGATGCCCATCAACATCTTCGACGACGTATCGATTGAATCGTAGAACCTTCTTCACGATGTATGGCCCTTTGTAATGTTGTTGGAGCTTTCAAGATTCACCAGTGCTAGGAACAGGTGCTGCTAACAGTACTAAGTCACCTTCTGCATACGGCTCTGGTTTGGAGTGTTTCGCATCGAATCTAGCTTTCCATTTAGCTCGGGCGGTTTCTATGTTGCGAGTAGCTTCATCGCGCCGTTTGTTCATCAGTAGCTGTACATCATCATCATGTACAGCAGCTAATACTTTGTTTCCGCTTATGTCACGAAGTGGAAAATCGTATACTAAATCAATAGGAGCATACTTAGTCGTTGAATTTACTTTCGTATTCATTACCCATTGCAATGAACGTAATTGGATGTCCCAATCTCTTGGATTACCGATTGACGGTTTTAAATATGCCAACACTGCTTGGTTGACTCGCTCGGCCAGCCCGTTAGAACGCGGTGTGCGCACTGCCACCTTAACGTGCTGTATGTTGTTGGTATTACAGTATGATGTAAACGTCGTGGATGTGAAAGCTGTCCCACGATCTGTGACTACCCTCTGCGGCAGACCAAAGTACAACGTAAGTTGATTCAATGCTTCTGTTACTGGCTTTGTCTTTGTTGACCTCGTAGGAGTAATAACTGCATATCTGGTTAGAGCGTCTATAATTACCAGAACGTATTCGTACCCGCGTCGGCTCTTCACAAATGGACCCAAGTGATCCATATGCAAAACCTGGAATGGCAACTTTGGGACGTCCATCCCGAACAACTCGGACTGTTTTCGCCCTGGGTGGCGATGGTAGCAACATTCGATACATGATTTAATGTATCCCTTGACAAAATTTCTCATACGAGGAAACCAAAAATGTTTCATCGTCCTCTTCACGGTGCCTTCAACACCTGGATGCCCGCAATCGTCATGGTATAGTTTTACTATTCGCCATCTCATTCCCTTTGGAACAACCAGTGGATAACTATCCTTCATGTTTCGTTTGAATAGTCGGTGATTTTTCAACAAGTATTCTGACTTGATCTGAGCTTGCTGATCAGAGTTTGCTAAACCCCTCAATACGTCAATGATTATTCTCAGCTTGCTGTCTTGCTGCTGCATCACTGACACCCAGTCATCAACTGACAATGCTTGGATGTGACTGCCTTCCTTGTTGACTGTATTCGATAGCTTTTCTGGACCTCGACTCATTGCATCGACATGACACATTGATGTTCCAGCCCGATGTACAATATCGTAGTCATATTCAAGAAGCCTGAGCAACCATCTTGCAACTCGTGGACGCATCGGCGTCGTAAGTTTCGCACATGATATGGCTTGGCAATCGGTGACGACGGTGAAGTGTTTACCCAACAGGAATGTTCGGAATCGTTGACATGCCTCAACAACAGCTAACACTTCTAGTTCGTATGCATGATAATTCTTTTCAGCTTCTGTACAAGCCCTGCTAAAATAAGCCACCGGCTTCAAGTTACCAGTGTCGTCATACTGCAACAGTATCGCTGCCAGTCCTACGCTCGAAGCATCAGTGTGTAACTCATGTACCTTAGTGACATCATAAATTGTAAGAACCGGTGAGTTCGTGATATGATCGATCAACTTTCGAAAAGCATCTTCGCATGTTATACTCCACACAAAATCAATATTCTTCCTTGTCAATTCAGTGAGCGGCTTAGCAATCAAGGCATACCCACTGACGAACTTACGGAAGAAACCTGTAAGTCCAAGGAAACGACGGACTTCTAGTTGATTACGAGGTACTGGAAAATTCTTGATGGCTCTTGTTTTCATCGCGCCTGGCCGCACGCCACCTTCGTTTACTTCGTGTCCCAAAAATGATACCGCACGTCTCATAAACGTGCACTTCGACAGTCGAAGCGTTAACCCTTCTTGCTCAATTATTTCGAGAAATTCTTTTACGTGCAATAAATTTTCGTCTTCGGTGTGACTTGCAATTATAACTTCATCGACGTAGCTGATCACCTTGTTGCTGAGTGGTGCTACCAAGTTCGACATCATCCGTTGAAACGCACACGGAGCATTGCGTAACCCAAACGGCATTCTGGTAAACTCATAATGACCGTTGTGAGTCACAAACGCAGTGAAATATCGTGACTGTTCTTCCAACTCTATCTGATAGTAACCAGACATAAGGTCGAGTGTGGTGAAAAACTTCTTTCCAGCTAACGTAGCCAGCACACCATCTACGGTCGGCATTAACCATGGCTGCTTCTCAGTAACCGCATTGAGCTCACGGAAATCAACGCAAAGCCTATCCTCACCGTTTGACTTTCGCACCAAGACAATAGGAGATGCATACAATGACTTCGATTTCTGAATTATACCTAACTCTAATAATTCATTCACTTTCTTTTCTACCACGTGCTTTTTTGGAATAGGTATGCTGTATGGCTTCTTTGCAATTGGCTTTGTAGTCGTTAGTCTAATGTTCATCTTGAACCGTTTAGATCTTCCTAGTTCACACAAGCTTTCCCCAAAACAGTGCCCATACCTTTCCAATAAACAAAATAAATTATTCATTGTTTCCGGTTGTAGATGATTCCCTACATCAACCGCTTTTCTATCGATAGCCATTATACTGCACTTACCACCTTCAATAACTACCTTTCCCTTCGATAGTATATCAATTCCTATTAGTGCATCATATTTCATTATCGAGTCATCGATAATCAATAATTCTACCTCATACACCATTTCATCGAATTTAATCTTCACTAAAATTTTCTCTTTACAGATCAATTCACCACCTGCAAAACCAATTAGCTTCTCCTCACATGATGTATAGCATTTACTACATCTCTTAGCAATTGATCTCTTAACAAGCGACTTTGAACTACCCGAATCAATCAACGCATTGCAATCAATCTCTTCTTTTCCCAAAATCTTAATACACTTGCGTAATTCTTTTTGTGGTTCTGTAATTTGAATTTTATTAACTGTTGCCTCTTCTTCTATACTTGTGTTAACTTCCTCACTCTCTACACTATTCACTCTATCATTTGGAGCTTTCCCATTTTTATGTTGCTTCTTAACGCAATTTCTGGCAATGTGTCCTCTCTCTTTGCATTTAAAACATATCGGACCTACCTCACTTTTTGTTTTGTCTGTTGTAAATTCTTTAACCCGTGCCGAATTCTGCGACACTACTCTTTGTTCTGTGCTACCTACTCTTCTCTTACACATTTGACTCGCTGTCAAATTCGTCAATGATTGCAGTAAATCTGAGCACTTTACAAAATTCATTGCGCTTAACGTACGCTTCACATACTCATCATAGAGACCATTTATTATATACCGAATTATTGACACATCATCGATTTGTTCACGACGACCCACTGCAAGCATTCTATAATAAAACTCTATAACCTTTTCGTCCCGACCTATTCTTGAATTCATTAAACGTATATGCGCATCAGCAGCGTTATACACATATGGAAAATCTATTAGAAATATACTTACAAACTCACTCCACTCTCTAAAAACAGGCTGTGCATCTGCCCATCGCTTGGCAACACCTTTAAGCTTACCCAATACGGCGAAGATAAGCAAAGAGTCATCCCAATTGTACAACTCTCTTAATTGGTCAATTCGTTGTACAAACTGTACAGATGTATACTCGTTGTCACACGGATCATAAACAGGCAAAATTGCTGCGATTTCTTGCAGAGTGTGTCTCTCTCTTGCTCTGTCTACATGTGTTTGCGGCGTCATATTCTGGTGAACTGGTATATTATACAGTGGCGCATGTGCCACTTGTTGTGCTGTTGAACGAATGTGCGTTGACAAACTACCCTGCTGAGTCAGCAGATAGCTTGGCTGCGACGTCGACGTCTGCGCGACGACAACTGCTGCTTTCGGCTGTGTAACGGTCGACGATGCTACTGTGTACTGTACTGGTACCGTTTTTGTTGAAACTGATGTTGCGACTGCGTGCATTACTGGAGGCGACAACTGTAACGTATGTAGCGGCGTATGTGCGTTGTTGTATGGATTTCTTGCATGCACTGACATGTCCGCTTGCGGAACACTTGTCACAAGCGGACGAAGAGCCTCTAGCTGTGCACTTAGGGCTTCCACTACACCATGTAGCTCCCTTACCTGTACTTCCAGCTGTCCCGTGCTCCCGTCATCGTCCTCCTCTGCATCCATACCTGCTGCCTCTTCCAAGACGGCTTCAACAACGGGTGTCACCATGTCATCACTTTCCTCCTGCAAGCGCTTAATTAACTCCGCTTTATTTCCCGACACCTTTAAATCTAGGCGGCGGAGAACCTCTTTAACAACATATTGAGTTGCTTCAAATTCATTTCGATCAAATTTAATTTACTTTTCACTTCTAAATGTCTATCCCACTTCTGAGTATCTGTCACCAGACAGATTAGAATGACCGCTGGGCGTCTTCTTTATTTGAACGTCAAAATACAACTGAACTTACATAAAAGGAAAACATAAGCAATCATAGTTTACAGCACATTGTATGTTAAATGAGAGAATAAATAAAGAGATACATAAATGAGAGAATTATAATACTAAGACTAAAATCTAAGAGTGACACTTATGATTTGAAGAATTTCGATATCGATTGCTAAATGCGTATAAACAACAAATTCGGCTTTATATCTAAATATAAGATTACGGAATTCTTCGAAATACACTGCCGTTATGACGTTATGGCTTTATATAAATTTCAGTACGTTAAAGAAGGTTTATTAACTTAAATATGTTAAACTTATGAGATGAATCATTTCGATATCGATTGCTAAATGTGTATGTACAATAAAATCGACTTTATACCTAAATATAAGATTACGGAATTCTGCCACATATACTGCCGTTATGTCGTTATGGCTTTATGTAAACTTCAGTAAGATAAAGAAAGTTAATTAACTTAAATATGCTAAACCAGTTATTTGAATCATTTTGATATCGATTGAAAAATGTGTATATACAAGAAAATCGACTTTATACCTAAATATATGATTACGTAATTCTTCTAAATGCACTGCCGTTATGCCGTTAAGGCTTTTGTAGACTTCAGTAAAATAAAGATGTTTAATTAACTTAAATATAGTAAACTAATGATTTGAAGCATTTCGATATCGATTGCTAAATGTGTATATACAAGAAAATCGACTTTATACCTAAATATAAGATTACGGAATTCTTCGAAATGCACTGCCGTTATGCCGCCATGGCTTTACGCCAACTTCTGTTCGTTAAAGAAGATTAATTAACTTAAATATGTTAAACTAATGATTTGAAGATTTTCGATATCGATTGCTAAATGTGTTAATACAAGAAAGTCGACTTTATACCTAAATATAAGATTACGGAATTCATCGAAATACACTCCCGTTATGCCGTTATGGCTTTATATCACATTCATTACGTTAAAGAAGCTTTATTAACTTAAATATATTAAAGTAATGATTTGAAGCATTTCGATGTCGATTGCTAAATGAGTATATACAAGAAAATCGACTTTATATCTAAATACAAGATTACGGAATTCATCGAAATACACACGCCGTTATGGCTTTATATAAATTTCAGTTCGCTAAAGAAGGTTAGTTTACTTAAATATACTAAACTAATGATTTGAAGCATTTCGATATCGATTGCTAAATGTGTATATGCAAGAAAATCGACTTTATACCTAAATATAAGATTACGGAATTCTTCTACATACACTGCCGTTATGCCGCCATGGCTTTATGTTAACTTCAGTGCGTTAAGGAAGCTTTATTAACTTAAATATGTATATTAAACTAATGATTTGAAGCATTTCGATATAGATTGCTAAATGAGTATATACAAGAAAGTCGACTTTATACCTAAATATAAGATTACGGAATTCATCGAAATACACTCCCTTTATGCCGTTATGGCTTTATATCACCTTCATTACGTTAAAGAAAGTTAATTAACTTAAATATGTTAAACTAATGATTTGAAGATTTTCGATATCGATTGCTAAATGTGTAAATACAAGAAAGTCGACTTTATACCTAAATATAAGATTACGGAATTCATCGAAATACACTCCCGTTATGCCGTTATGGCTTTATATCACCTTCGTTACGTTAAAGAAGCTTTATTAACTTAAATTTATTAAACTAATGATTTGAAGCATTTCGATGTCGATTGCTAAATGAGTATATACAAGAAAGTCGACTTTATATCTAAATACAAGATTACGGAATTCATCGAAATACACTCCGTTACGCCGTTATGGCTTCATATAAATTTCAGTTCGCTAAAGAAGATTAATTTACTTAAATATGCTAAACTAATGATTTGAAGCATTTCGATATCGATTGCTAAATGTGTATGTACAAGAAAATCGATTTAATACCTAAGTAAAATATTACGGAATTCACCCAAATATACTGCCGTTATGCCGTTATGCCGTTATGGCTTTTTATAAATTTCAGTACGTTAAAGAAGGTTTATTAACTTAAATATGTTAAACTAATGATTTGAAGCATGTCGATAACGATTGCTAAATGCGTATATACAAGGAAACCGACTTTATACCTAAATATAAGATAACATAATTCTTCTAAATGCACTGCGTTATGCTGTTATGGCTTTATATAAATTTCAGTACGTTAAAGAAGGTTAATTTACTCAAATTTCTTAAACTAATGATTTGAGCATTTCGATATCGATTGCTAAATGTATATGTACAAGAAAATCGATTTTATACCTAAATAAAAGCTTACGGAATTCACCCAAATATACTGCCGTTATGCCGTTATGGCTTTATGTAAACTTCAGTAAGATAAAGAAGGTTAATTAACCTAAATATGCTAAACCAGTTATTTGAAGCATTTCGATATCGATTGCTAAATGCGTATATACAACAAAATCGACTTTATACATAAATATCAGATTACGGAATTCTTCTAAATGCACTGCCGTTATGCCGCCATGGCTTTACGCCAACTTCTGTTCGTTAAAGAAGATTAATTAACTCAAATATGTTAAACTAATGATTTGAAGCATTTCGATATCGATTGCTAAATGTGTATATACAACAAAATCGACTTTTTACCTTAATATAAGATTACGGAATTCATCCAAATGCACTGCCGTTATACCGTTATGGCTTTATGTAAACTTCAGTAAGATAAAGAAGGTTTAGTTAACTTAAATATGTTAAACTAATGATTTGAAGCATTTCGATATCGATTGCTAAATGTGTATATGCAAGAAAATCGACTTTATACATAAATATAAGATAACGGAATTATTCTAGATGCACTGCCGTTATGCCGTTATGGATTTATGTTCAGTTCGTTAAAGAAGGTTTATTAACTTAAATATGTTAAACCAGTTATTTGAAGCATTTCGATATCGATAGCTATATGTGTATATAAAAGAAAATTGAATTTATATCTAAACATAAGATTACGGAATACTTCCAAATGTACTGTCGTTATGCCGCCATGGCTTTATATTACCTTCATTACGTTAAAGAAGGCTAATTAACTTAAAAATGTTAAACTAATGATTTACAGCATCTCGATATCGATTGCTAAATGTGTATATACAAGAAAATCGACTTTATACCGAAATATAACCTAACGGAATTCTTCTACATGCACTGCCGTTATGCCGCCATGGCTTTATGCACACTTCAGTTCGTTAAAGAAGGTTTATTAACTTAAATATGTTAAACTAATGATTTGAAGCATTTCGTTATCGATTTATAAATGTGTATATACAAGAAAATCGACTTTATGCCTAAATAAAAGATTACGGAATTCTTCTAAATGCACTGCTGTTATGCCGCCATTGCTTTATGCCAACTTCAGTTCGTTAAAGAAGGTTTATGAACTTAAATATCTAAACTAATGATTTGAAGCATTTCGATATCGATTGCTATATGTATATATACAAGAAAATCGACTTTATACCTAAATATAAGATTACGGAATTCTTCTACATACACTGCCGTTATGCCGCCATGGCTTTATGTTAACTTCAGTGCGTTAAAGAAGCTTTATTAACTTAAATATATTAAACTAATGATTTGAAGCATTTCGATATAGATTGCTAAATGAGTATATACAAGAAAGTCGACTTTATACCTAAATATAAGATTACGGAATTCTCGAAATACACTCCCGTTATGCCGTTATGGCTTTATGTAACCTTCAGTTCGTTAAAGAAGGTTAATTAACTTAAATATGTTAAACTAATGATTTGAAGCATTTCGATATCGATTGCTAAATGGTATATACAAGAAAATCGACTTTATACCTAAATATAAGATTACGGAATTCATCAAATACACTCGCCGTTATGCCGTTATGGCTTTATATACCTTCATTACGTTAAAGAAGGTTAATTAACTTAAATATGTTAAACTAATGATTTGAAGTTTTCGATATCGATTGCTAAATGTGTAAATACAAGAAAATCGACTTTATACCAAATATAAGATTACGGAATTCTTCTAAATGCACTGTCGTTATGCCGCCATGGCTTTATATCACCTTCATTACGTTAAAGAAGGTTAATTAACTTAAATATGTTAAACTAATGATTTGAAGCATTTCGATATCGATTGCTAAATGAGTATATACAAGAAAATCGACTTTACATCCTAAATATAAGATTACGGAATTCTTCGAAATGCACTGCCGTTATGCCGTTAAGGCTTTTGTAGACTTCAGTTAGATAAAGAGGGTTAATTAACTTAAATATGTTAAACTAATGATTCGAAGCATTTCGATATGGGTTGCTAAATGAGTATATACAAAAAAATCGACTTTATACCCAAATAGAGGATTACGGAATTCTTCTAAATGCACTGCCGTTATGCCGTTAAGGCTTTTGTAGACTTCAGTAAGATAAAGAGGGTTAATTATCTTAAATATGTTAAACTCATGATTTGAAGCATTTCGATGTCGATTGCTGAATGCGTATATACAACAAAATCGACTTAATACCTAAATAAAAGATTACGGAACTCTTCCAAATGCACTGCCGTTATGCCGTTAAAGCTTTTGTAGACTTCAGTAAGAAAAAGAGGATTAATTTACTTAAATATGTTAAACTAATGATTTGAAGCATTTCGATATCCATTGCTAAATGTGTATGTACAAGAAAATCGATTTTATACCTAAGTAAAAGATTACGGAATTCACCCAAATATACTGCCGTTATGCCGTCATGGCTTTATGTAAACTTCAGTAAGATAAAGAAGGTTAATTAACTTAAATATGTTAAACTAATGATTTGAAGCATTTCGTTATCGATTGCTAAATGTGTATATACAAGAAAACCGACTGTATACCTAAATATAAGACTACGGACTTCTTCTTATTGCACTGCCGTTATGCCGCCATGGCTTTATATCAACTTCAATACGTTAAAGAAGGTTAATTAACTTAAATATGTTAAACTAATGATTTGAAGCATTTCAATATCGCTTGCTAAATGTGTACATACAAGAAAATCAAATTTATACCTAAATATAAGATAACGGAATTCTTCTAAATGCACTGCCGTTATGCCGTTAAGGCTTTATGTAGACTTAAGTAAGACAAAGAGGGTTAATTAACTTGAATACGTTAAACTAATGATTTGAAGAATTTCGATATCGATTGCTAAATATGTGAATACAAGAAAATCGACTTTATACCTAAATATAAGAATACGGAGGTCTTCTAACTGCACTGCAGTTATATCGTTAAGGCTTTATGAAGACGTCAATGCGTTAAAGAAGGTTTACTAACTTAAATATGTTAAACTAATGATTTGAAACATTTCGATATCGATTGCTAAATGTGTATATACAAGAAAATCGACTTTATACCTAAATATAAGATTACGGAATTCTTCTACATGCACTGCCGTTATGCCGCCATGGCTTTATGTTAACTTCAGTGCGTTAAAGAAGCCTTATTAACTTAAATATATTAAACTAATGATTTGAAGCATTTCGATATCGATTGTTAAATGTGTATATACAACAAAATCGACTTTATACCTAAATATAAGATTACGGAATTCTTCTAAATGCACTGCAGTTATACCGTTAAGGCTTTATGAAGACTTCTGTGCGTTAAAGAAGGTTTATTAACGTAAATATGTTAAACTAAGGATTTGAAGCATGTCGATATCGATTGCTAAATGCGTATATACAAGGAAATCGACTTTATACCTAAATATAAGATAACGTAATTCTTCTAAATGCACTGCCGTTATGCTGTTATGGCTGTATATAAATTTCAGTACGTTAAAGAAGGTTAATTTACTCAAATATGTTAAGCTAATGATTTGAGCATTTTGATATCGATTGCTAAATGTATATGTACAAGAAAATCGATTTTATACCTAAATAAAAGCTTACGGAATTCGACCAAATATACTGCCGTTATGCCGTTATTGCTTTGTGTAAACTTCAGTAAGATAAAGAAGGTTAATTAACCTAAATATGCTAAACCAGTTATTTGAAGCATTTCGATATCGATTGCTAAATGCGTATATACAACAAAATCGAATTTATACCTAAATATAAGATTACGGAATTCTTCTAAATGCACTGTCGTTAGGCCGCCATGGCTTTATATCACCTTCATTACGTTAAAGAAGGTTAATTATTTTAAATATGTTAAACTAATGATTTGAAGAATTTCGATATCGATTGCTAAATGCGTATATACAACAAATTCGGCTTTATATCTAAATATAAGATTACGGAACTCTTCCAAATGCACTGCCGTTATGCCGTTATGGCTGTATATAAATTTCAGTACGTTAAAGAAGGTTTATTTACTCAAATACGTTAAGCTAATGATTTGAGCATTTCGATATCGATTGAAAAATGTGTATATACAAGAAAATCGACTTTATACCTAAATATAAGATTACGGAATTCTTCCACATGTACTGTCGTTATGCCGCCATGGCTTTATATCACCTTCAATACGTTAAAGAAGGTAAATTATTTTAAATATGTTAAACTAATGGTTTGAAGCATTTCGATATCGATTGCTAAATGTGTAAATACAAGAAAATCGACTTTATACCTAAATATAAAATTATAACCTTACGGAATTCTTCTAAATGCACTGCCGTTATACCGTTAAGGCTTTATGTAGACTTCAGTAAGCTAAAAAATGTTTATTAACTTAATATGTTAAACTACTGATTTGAAGCATTTCAATATCGATAGCTAAATGTGTATATACAAGAAAATCGACTTTATACCTAAATATAAGATTACAGAATTCTTCCACATGCACTGCCGTTATGCCGTCATGGCTATATGCAAACTTCAGATCGTTAAAGAAGGTTTATTAACTTAAATATGTTAAACTAATGAGTTGAACGGAATTCTTCTAAATGCACAGTCGTTAGGCCGCCATGGCTTTATATCACCTTCATTACGTTAAAGAAGGTTAATTATTTTAAATATGTTAAACTTATGATTTGAAGAATTTCGATATCGATTGCTAAATGCGTATATACAACAAATTCGGCTTTATATCTAAATATAAGATTACGGAATTCTTCGAAATACACTGCCGTTATGCCGTTATGGCTTTATATAAATTTCAGTACGTTAAAGAAGGTTTATTAACTTAAATATGTTAAACTTATGAGATGAAGCATTTCGATATCGATTGCTAAATGTGTATGTACAATAAAATCGACTTTATACCTAAATATAAGATTACGGAATTCTGCCACATATACTGCCGTCATGTCGTTAGGGCTTTATGTAAACTTCAGTAAGATAAAGAAAGTTAATTAACTTAAATATGCTAAACCAGTTATTTGAAGCATTTTGATATCGATTGAAAAATGTGTATATACAAGAAAATCGACTTTATACCTAAATATAAGATTACGGAATTCTTCCACATGTACTGTCGTTATGCCGCCATGGCTTTATATCACCTTCAATACGTTAAAGAAGGTAAATTATTTTAAATATGTTAAACTAATGGTTTGAAGCATTTCGATATCGATTGCTTAATGTGTAAATACAAGAAAATCGACTTTATACCTAAATATAAAATTATAACCTTACGGAATTCTTCTAAATGCACTGCCGTTATACCGTTAAGGCTTTATGTAGACTTCAGTAAGCTAAAAAATGTTTATTAACTTAATATGTTAAACTAATGATTTGAAGCATTTCAATATCGATAGCTAAATGTGTATATACAAGAAAATCGACTTTATACCTAAATATAAGATTACGGAATTCTTCCACATGCACTGCCGTTATGCCGTCATGGCTATATGCAAACTTCAGATCGTTAAAGTAGGTTTATTAACTTAAATATGTTAAACTAATGATTTGAAGGGGGATGGGGTCATGTGTAGAAGTTCACGCAAGTGAGGAAAGTTCTCTGATCGCCATTCACTTGGGAGTGGCCAGAAACGATTCTTTTACATATGACTCAAGCAGCTCACGACTTCCGGTCTTTGACCAAGTATCCTCTGGGTAGCCTAAGAACATCCGTTTGAAGGCGAGCTAAAGTGAGAAGGCGAAACACCCCTGCATAGGGTTGTGCGCTGGGTTTGGGACCCGCCACGTAAAAAAACACCCCCAATGAAAGGAAAAAAAACAGCCTCGGATGAGAGCCCCCCCTTTTGATGACGACCATGGCAAACGAAATAAGGACTATGATTTGAGGGCATGCACCTGGAATGTCCGGTCCCTTAATTGGGAAGGTGCCGCTGCCCAGCTGGTAGATGTCCTCGTAAAGATAAAGGCTGACATCACCGCCGTCCAAGAAATGCGATGAACGGGACAAGGACAGAGACGAGTAGGTCCTTGTGACATTTACTACAGTGGCCATATAAAGGAGCGCAAGTTTGGTGTTGGATTCGTGGTGGGAGAGAGACTCCGTCGCCGAGTACTATCATTCACTCCGGAGAATGAACGTCTAGCCACAATCCGCATCAAAGCGAGGTTCTTCAACATATCGCTGATTTGCGCCCACGCCCCGACGGAAGAGAAGGACGATGTGACCAAAGATGCCTTTTATGAGTGCTTGGAGCGCACTTATGAGAGATGCCCCCGCCACGATGTCAAAATCGTGCTTGGCGACTTCAATGCCAGGGTGGGCAAAGAAGGTATCTTTGGCACTACGGTCGGTAAATTCAGCCTCCACGCGGAAACATCCCCAAATGGGCTGAGGCTGATCGACTTCGCCGGGGCCCGAAATATGGTTATCTGTAGTACTAGATTCCAGCATAAGAAGATACATCAAGCTACCTGGCTGTCTCCAGATCGAAAAACCACCAACCAGATCGATCATGTTGTGATAGACGGAAGACACGTCTCCAGTGTTTTAGATGTGCGTGCGCTCCGAGGTCCTAACATCGACTCGGACCACTATATTGTTGCAGCCAAAATTCGCACCCGCCTCTGTGCAGCAAACAACGCACGCCAACAAACACAAGGAAGGTTCGACGTCGAGAAGCTGCAATCACAACAGACAGCCGAACGTTTTTCTACTCGGCTTGCACTCCTGCTCTCTGAGAGCACTCGTCAACAACTCGGTATAAGGGAACTGTGGGACGGCATTTCAAACTCCTTACGTACAGCTGCAACCGAAACCATTGGTTTTCGGAAAGTGCAGAAGAACAGCTGGTACGACGAGGAGTGCCGTGTCGCAGCGGAGAGAAAACAGGCTGCCTACCTCGCAACGTTACAATCGACCACAACACGTGCGGGATGGGATAGATACCGAGAGTTGAAGAGGGAAGCAAGACGCATTTGTAGACAGAAAAAGAAAGAGGCCGAAATGCGTGAGTACGAAGAGCTTGATAAGCTGGCCGACAGGGGTAATGCTCGAAAATTCTACGAAAAGATGCGGCGGCTTACAGAAGGTTTCAAGACCGGAGCATACTCTTGTAGAACCCCCAAAGGTGATCTAGTTACCGATGCCCAGAGCATACTTAAATTATTGAGGGAACACTTCTCCAGCCTGCTGAATGGCAGTGAACGCACAACACCAGGAGAAAGCGAACCCGATACCCCAATCGATGACGATGGAGCAGACGTTCCATTGCCCGACCATGAAGAAGTTCGAATAGCAATTGCCCGCCTGAAAAACAACAAAGCGGCAGGGGCCGATGGATTGCCGGCCGAGCTATTCAAACACGGCGGCGAAGAGCTGATAAGGTGCATGCATCAGCTTCTTTGCAAAATATGGTCGGACGAAAGTATGCCCAACGATTGGAATTTAAGTGTGCTATGCCCAATCCACAAAAAAGGAGACCCCACAATCTGCGCCAACTACCGTGGGATTAGCCTCCTCAATATCGCATATAAGGTTCTGTCGAGCGTATTGTGTGAAAGATTAAAGCCCACCGTCAACAAACTGATTGGACCTTATCAGTGTGGCTTTAGACTTGGTAAATCAACAACCGACCAGATATTCACGATGCGCCAAATCTTGGAAAAGACCCGTGAAAGGAGAATCGACACACACCACCTCTTCGTCGATTTCAAAGCTGCTTTCGACAGCACGAAAAGGAGCTGCCTTTATGCCGTGATGTCTGAATTTGGTATCCCCGCAAAACTAATACGGCTGTGTAAACTGACGTTGAGCAACACAAAAAGCTCCGTCAGAATCGGGAAGGACCTCTCCGAGCCGTTCGATACCAAACGAGGTTTCAGACAAGGCGATTCCCTATCGTGCGACTTTTTCAACCTGCTTCTGGAGAAATTAGTTCGAGCTGCAGAACTCAACAGAGAAGGTACCATCTTCTATAAGAGTGTACAACTGCTGGCGTATGCCGATGATATTGATATCATCGGCCTCAACACCCGCGCCGTTAGTTCTGCTTTCTCCAGACTGGACAAGGAAGCAAAAGAAATGGGTCTGGCAGTGAACGAGGGCAAGACGAAATATCTCCTGTCATCAAACAAACAGTCGTCGCACTCGCGACTTGGCACTCACGTCACTGTTGACAGTCATAACTTTGAAGTTGTGGATAATTTCGTCTATCTTGGAACCAGCGTAAACACCACCAACAATGTCAGCCTAGAAATCCAACGCAGGATAACTCTTGCCAACAGGTGCTACTTCGGACTAAGTAGGCAATTGAAAAGTAAAGTCCTCTCTCGACGAACAAAAACTAAACTCTATAAGTCGCTCATAATTCCCGTCCTCCTATATGGTGCAGAGGCTTGGACGATGACAACAACCGATGAGTCGACGTTGCGAGTTTTCGAGAGAAAGGTTCTGCGAAAGATTTATGGTCCTTTGCGCGTTGGCCACGGCGAATATCGCATTCGATGGAACGATGAGCTGTACGAGATATACGACGACATTGACATAGTTCAGCGAATTAAAAGACAGCGGCTACGCTGGCTAGGTCATGTTGTCCGGATGGATGAAAACACTCCAGCTCTGAAAGTATTCGACGCAGTACCCGCCGCGGGAAGCAGAGGAAGAGGAAGACCTCCACTCCGTTGGAAGGACCAAGTAGAGAAGGACCTGGCCTCGCTTGGAATATCCAATTGGCGCCACGTAGCGAAGAGAAGAAACGAGTGGCGCGCTGTTGTTGACTCGGCTATAATCGCGTAAGCGGTGTCTACGCCAGTAAAGAAGAAGAAGAATGATTTGAAGCATTTCGATATCGATTGCTAAATGTGTATGTACATGAAAATCGATTCTATACCTAAGTAAAAGATTACGGAATTCATCCAAATATACTGCCGTTATGCCGTTATGGTTTTATATAAATTTCAGTACGTTAAAGAAGGTTTATTAACTTAAATATGTTAAACTAATGATTTGAAGCATGTCGATAACGATTGCTAAATGCGTATTTACAAGGAATTCGACTTTATACCTAAATATAAGATAACGTAATTCTTCTAAATGCACTGCCGTTATGCTGTTATGGCTTTATATAAATTTCAGTACGTTAAAGAAGGTTAAATTACTCAAATATATTAAACTAATGATTTGAGCTTTTCGATATCGATTGCTAAGTGTATATGTACAAGAAAATCGATTTTATACCTAAATAAAAGTTTACGGAATTCACCCAAATATACTGCCGTTATGCCGTTATGGCTTTATGTAAACTTCAGTAAGATAAAGAAGGTTAATTAACCTAAATATGCTAAACCATTTATTTGAAGCATTTCGATATCGATTGCTAAATGCGTATATACAACAAAATCGAATTTATACCTAAATCTAAGATTACGAAATTCTTCTAAATGCACTGTCGTTAGGCCGCCATGGCTTTATATCACCTTCATTACGTTAAAGAAGATTAATTATTTTAAATATGTTAAACTAATGATTTGAAGAATTTCGATATCGATTGCTAAATGCGTATATACAACAAATTCGGCTTTATATCTAAATATAAGATAACGGAATTCTTCGAAATACACTGCCGTTATGCCGTTATGGCTTTATATAAATTTCAGTACGTTAAAGAAGGTTTATTAACTTAAATATGTTAAACTTATGAGATGAAGCATTTCGATATCGATTGCTAAATGTGTGTCTACAACAAAATCGACTTTATACCTAAATATAAGATAGCGGAATTCTTCTAAATGCACTGCCGTTATGCCGTTATTGCTTTATGTAAACTTCAGTAAGATAAAGAAGGTTAATTAACTTAAATATGCTTAACCAGTTATTTGATGCATTTCGATATCGATTGCTAAATGTGTAGATACAAAAAAATCGACTTTATACCTAAAAATAAGATAACGGAATTCTTCTACATGCACTGCCGTTATGCCGCCATAGCTTTATGCCAACTTCAGTTCGTTAAAGAAGGTTTATTAACTTAATTATGTTAAACTAATGAGCTGAAGCATCTCGATATCGATTGCTAAATGTGTATATACAAGAAAATCGACTTTATACCTAAATATAAGATTACGGAATTCTTCCAAATGTACTGTCGTTATGCCGCCATGGCTTTATATCACCTTCATTACGTTAAAGAAGCCTAATTAACTTAAAGATGTTAAACCAGTTATTTGAAGCATTTCGATATCGATTGCTTAATGCGTATATACAACCAAATCGACTTTATACCTAAATAAAAGATTACGGAATTCTTCTAAATGCACTGCTGTTATGCCGCCATTGTTTTATGCCAACTTCAGTTCATTAAAGAAGGTTTATGAACTTAAATATTTTAAACCAATGATTTGAAGCATTTCGATATCGATTGCTAAATGCGTATATACAACAAAAGCGAATTTATACCTAAATCTAAGATTACGGAATTCTTCTAAATGCACTGTCGTTAGGCCGCCATGGCTTTATATCACCTTCATTACGTTAAAGAAGATTAATTATTTTAAATATGTTAAACTAATGATTTGAAGAATTTCGATATCGATTGCTAAATGCGTATATACAACAAATTCGGCTTTATATCTAAATATAAGATAACGGAATTCTTCGAAATACACTGCCGTTATCCCGTTATGGCTTTATATAAATTTCAGTACGTTAAAGAAGGTTTATTAACTTAAATATGTTAAACTTATGAGATGAAGCATTTCGATATCGATTGCTAAATGTGTATGTACAATAAAATCGACTTTATACCTAAATATAAGATTACGGAATTCTGCAACATATACTGCCGTTATGTCGTTATGGCTTTATGTAAACTTCAGTAAGATAAAGAAATTTAAATTAACTTAAATATGCTAAACCAGTTATTTGAAGCATTTTGATATCGATTGCAAAATGTGTATATACAAGAAAATCGACTTTATACCTAAATATAAGATTACGGAATTCTTCCACATGTACTGTCGTTATGCCGCTATGGCTTTATATCACCTTCAATACGTTAAAGAAGGTAAATTATTTTAAATATGTTAAACTAATGGTTTGAAGCATTTCGATATCGATGGCTAAATGTGTAAATACAAGAAAATCGACTTTATACCTAAATATAAAATTATAACATTCCGGAGTTCTTCTAAATGCACTGCCGTTATACCTTTAAAGGGGTTATGTTATGTTCAGCAAGCTAAAAAATGTTTATTAACTTATTATGTTAAACTAATGATTTGAAGCATTTCGATATCGATAGCTAAATGTGTATATACAAGAAAATCGACTTTATACCTAAATATAAGATTACGGAATTCTTCTACATGCACTGCCGTTATGCCGTCA
>JAPZAG010001211.1:0-18924 GCA_027475135.1 Bactrocera correcta | reverse complement strand
TCGAATGAGTGTGATATGAGTGAGAGGCTGGGTAAGTAAAGGCGAGAAAGGATGGATATAGTATATATAGCTAGCTCTTAAAAATCTGTTGAATGTTTGGCCGCATTTTTTATATCGGTCGTAAGCAGCATCGAACTGAGTAAACTAGTTTTCAGCTTACACTTCCCCCAAGTTGTAGTCAAAAAAGTCCTTTCGTATTTATTTGGTATATGGTATGACACAATGTGATTGGTAGCACTAGAGATATACGACTTCATTCACTATTGACAAAATACTAATTTTTCGACTACCAAAAATTAAATCGAAAAAACAGAAAATGAAGGATAGAACCAAATATAAAGAAATCATAACGTCAGAACCACAACACAGAGAGCTTACAAAGCCCGACCGCACAAACAGTCATACATAGTACATACCGTCAACCAACAAGCAACAGCGAAAAGTGGCAACAGTGTTGGGGATTGAAGTGAACGTTCCAATGTGGAAATGTATAAAGAGGGCGCTAAAGGGAAGTGGGCGCATAGAAACGAATGAAAGTAAAACTTTTCGCTCTGGTATATTATATACTATATACACATATGTATTTTAATCGGTGGTCAACTTTCAGTTTCCCCAAGTAGCAGTTGATATATGGAATTGAAAAATCGATAAATGAAGGAGTAAAATCAAAATTATGATAATATAAAATGAAAATCGGCAAATATAAAGAAAACATAAAGCCAGACCCACCACAGTCAACAAACAAGCAAACAGCGAAAATTGGCAACAGTATAGGGGACTGAAGTGAATGTACCAATGTGGAAATATATAAAAGCCACTGAAGGGGAGTGCGCGCATAGAAATGAATGAAAGTAAAACCATTCGCTCATGTGTAAACAATAAAGTTCAAGGATATGCGCCGCTTACAGAGAGAGAGAGGACGCCAAACTAGCAAGTTTGAGCACATATGGGCTAGTAGCTTTAGTGGCAAAATAAATACTAAAAACATATTTAAGTATGGTGCGTTCCACAGCAACGTTGCGTAATTGTGCAACAGCTGGCTTCCGTCTGCGTTTCCATGGCCCGCAGACCCGCAGACCGGCAGGATTTTGCACAAAATATCACAAACACAAGTGTGTCGTCACGCCAAGCCGAAGCCAAGCGCACAAATGCAAATGCATGCGCATGAGTAAAAAGCATAATGAAAACAACAGCAACAAGCATAGCACGCAAATCTGCTTATAACAACAGCAGTAGCAGTGGCAGTAGCGCAAAGTAGTGCAAAAAGTGGCAAAAGCACTAGAAGCGAGTGCAAAATGGCGTGAAAAGCAAAGCAGCCGCTGCTACTGCTGCTGCTGCTGCTGCAGCTCTCAAAGCAACTGAGGTCAAGTTCTTAAAGGCAAACACAAAAGCATTTTTCACACTTAACTGCACTATTTCGCTCGCTACGCACGTAAGCTGCCGGAGCTTACACACCCTCCCACACATACATACTTGGCAAGCACTACGTCGTAATCCTAACGGCTTGTGCTGGCGTGTTCCTTCCGCCCAGTTTGCGCCTCTTGCAGCGCTGCTTTGAGTTGCACTTTCATTACCGCTTGCTTTATGTGCGCGCGCTTACTGCTGCAAGCGCTTAAAACTATGCTGCAAGTATGTGTGTGTGTGAGACCTCTGCATACCTTGCATATTTTGCAGTTGTGTCAGTGCGCTGGCGGCAATGCTAACTAGGTTTTCATGTTTTAATTATGCTAATGCGAAATTGTTGCAAAAATATGTATGTGCAAAACACCTAAAAGTATGCAACATATGCCACTAATACGCAAATGAGTGTTGCTATGCAAAATTTGCTATTTTTCAAAATTTTCTATATATTTTTTTTTAATTTTCTGTTTTTAAATTTTTTTTTTTATTATCGTACATATCCTTTTGGCTTTTGCTAACTAAAAATATCTAAAAATATTTGAAAGCAAATATTTAGCCATTAGGTTGCCGCTGTTTTATTTTAAAACGCGCGCTCTTAAAAGTATGCTACGTTGTTTCGCAGCTGTTTGTTTTGTATACTGCATATACTACCTATATATATGCTTGTAGATTTATATTTCAAACTAACCAGCTGTTAACGCGCCACAGGTCAAGTTTACACACCATAGCATTTAAGCTTTATTCATTCGCACAAATATTTACCCGGGTTTCCCCACATCGGCATGTCCGGATTTTTGCATTTTGTTTGCATTATGTAAACATTGTTTGACTTTGTTTTCAGCAGCGCACAAAAATCGCATATGTTAAGCATGCATAATTCATATAAAATTTTATTGCAATATTTCAATTAAAATTTAAAACTTGCGGTTATTATGAGTTTGATGTGAGAACTTCGCTGAACTGCTATAAATTGTTTCAAAATTAATAAGTTGGGAATTTTTGTATTAAATTTTGGTTTTTTCGCAAATAAATTAACATATTTGTTACAGTTATTGTTAAAACATGCACATTTTAGTGCATAAATAATTTCAATATCTTAGATAAAAAAATTAATAAATGAATATGTGGAATGTTAAAGCAGCTTTAACTGATTTGTTGTTTCCTAATGAAATAAAATTTTTTTAAAATTTTTTAAAATGGTTATATACATTTGGAAATCAGGAATAAAATTCTTTTCAGATTTTTTTTTTGTTATTAAAAATTAAAAGGTTTTATACACACTTGAAAGTCGTATTTCATGCCTATATGTTTTCTTAATCTTTTTGATTTTTTGTATTTTTTTTTCAATAAAATTTTTTAAACACTTTCTTTCGAATTTTTTTGTTTAAAAAACATTTATTAATTAATAAATCAAAATTATTTACTTTTACGAAACTTCGTGCATATACCCGTTTTCAGTTGACCGAAGAGATAAAAGAAAATTCGCTGAAGGAGCTGAAGGAGCTAAAAGCCATCCCAAAAAGTACTTATAAAAAGTGTTTCGAGGACTGAAAAAGTCGTTGGCGTATTACATCTGGAGCGGCTTACTTTGAAGGCAACAAAATAAATATTAATTAATAATTAAATATTTTGCATTTCCGGGTGCTTTTTTGTTACAATATATGTCCATTTTTTGTTCAAACAATTCAGTTAAATTTTCAAAGATTTTTTTTTTTTTTTCGTTTTCATATTCACAAAATTTATTCTCCTTCAGTATTTAAATTTAATTAACCTTTCCTTTATGAAAGTAGAAATAAAAATATTTTATGGTAACATTTATTATTCTCATTTTATTCTTTGTCTTAGCTTAAGCTTTTTCACTTTATTTTATTTTATTTTATTTTATTTTATTTTATTTTATTTTATTTTATTTTATTTTATTTTATTTTATTTTATTTTTTTTTTTTTTTATTTTTTTTTTATTTTATTTTATTTTATTTTATTTTATTGAAAGTCAGGCATGAAATATTTTTTCTTAATCTTTTTGATTTTTTTGAATTTTTTTTTAATAAAATTTTTTAACACTTTCTTTTGAATTTTTTTTGTTTAAAAAACATTTATTAAATAAAAAAATCAAAATTATTTACTTTTACGAAATTTCGTGCACTTTAAAAATAAATTAACAAAATTCATTTTAAAAAATTTGGATTCCTTCATGCCATAATTTATAACCAAGAGGACCTCATTAAAAATTGTTTTGCTTTGCAAAAATTGTTTAAAACCCAAACCCCAAGAGTATTTCTCAAAACAATAGATAGGTACAGATAAACCTAAAAACATCAAATTTTGAAGACAAAAAAAAACTTTTGTTAAAATTTTTATCACTTCGGGTTAGACTTGGTTGAAGACAAAAAAAAACTTTTGTTAAAAATTTTTATCAGTTCGGGTCAGACTTAATCAGATATATATCTGGGTATATTCTTTGTATTTTGATATCTTTCCAGAATAATTCAGGCATACTTAAAAATTTGCGTTCAATTTATACTTACTTATATTTGGGGATGGACGAAAGGAAGAACTTAAGGAACTCAGCATCAGTTAAAATTGCTTGATTTTTGAAAAAATTTGCGGCTTCCTCAAACAAGAAAGAAGTTTTCTGTGAAAAATTTACATTGCCAAGTAGTTTAAGTAGTTAGGTGGAAATCAGCATACAAACTAATTTTCCTTCACTCACTAACTGACTAATATATTAAAAAATAATGAATGAAAAATTCAAATTGATCGATCAAACTATTTCGGTTGGATTTGCCTCCAGATGCTAAAAAATACGTTTAAAAGTTTTGGGAGCCAGCTACTTTTCTCATCCGAAGTTGTTTTCTTCTCTTGATTGGGGATGCGCTTTACATGCCAGGTCCCAAACTGAGCGCACGTTTCACCTTTTCACTTTAAGTCGCCTTCAAGCGAGGATACTTTGTCTAAGATATGAAAGTCATGAGCTGCTTGAGCCATATATAAAAGAATAGTTTCTGGCAACTCCCAAGTGAATGTCAGTCAGAGCACTTTCCTCACTTGCGTGAACATATACATACATATAATATAAACATGACTCCATCCTCCAGCCAATTATACTAAGTAAAAAATTTCCACAAATATGCTCATGCTTTGAAACTAGTTTCCTTAACTTGAGGTTTTGGAGAATATTTTCAAATATGTGTTTATGCGTATATATACTTATTTAAAACAAATCTATTTTTGAAACTCGCAAGTGGTTAGAATCCCTTAAGTAAAATAATGTCTCATTAAACTTTATTCCGCCAAAGAGTATGCTTCAATATCAAATTTCATTACTTATTCCCGGTAAATACTCCACAAGTTTAAAATATTTTTTAATTGTAGAGAGCAAAGTCGTATGTGAGGGCAATCGGTGGGTCAGAATATATTTTACTAAATTGTAACTTATCATCTATTCGACATTTTTCGATAAGAAAAAGTAGTTTCTAGTGATTAGAAGAATACGGAAATTTATTTAGGACTTCCTCGAGCACTAGATAAGATTTCTTGACCGAAATTGCAAATAAAAAGTTAAACGATTTTTACGAATTTGGAAATTTATTGATGATGTGAAGAATTTTTCCAACTAAAAAATAGATTTTTGCCAATTTGAAATTTTTTTAAGGGAGGGTAGAATTTCTTTATTAAACGAATGCAAAATGTCAAGAATTTTGTGTCTGAATTTCCAGTCGTTCACAGCAAATTTAATTGCCAAAGTTATGTTTTTTATGAACGTTCCATTGTAGAACAGTAAAGAGTTTTGCTAACAAGCTTCCAAAGTTAGTGCGCCTCATAACTATTAAATTAGTACAACACCGATGCTTTGAATATGTTTAGCACTATTTCTGTAATAATTAGTAATTTTAGAGATAACGATGTCATATTTCAAACATATTGCTTAACACTTAAGCCAACTTTTGTCAAGCATTTTTTGAAGAATTGTTTTACAGTCAACTATATAATTTTTTTGTTGTCAAGAGCACTTAAGAGGATCCACTTTACTGTAATATTAATAAAAAATTGTAATACATATTAAATATTGTGACCATAAACATCTGGAAAACTCTGTCCCTAATTAAAGTCAACCTAATTTTGTACGCGGGATCGTTACGAATGTTGTAAACGGCTTACAGTAATTTAGTTTTATTACAAACATAAGCTTACGAGTGTTAGAAAGCCTTCAAAGACGCTCGATAAATTGTTGAAGGCATGGCTCATTCTGGACGAACTTCGACCTCTTCAACTGAGGAAAATATTAAAAAAAAGTGAAGGATAGGGTGCTTGAAAATCATCAGGCAAGTGTCAAAGACACGGCATCACTCGCGAGTCCGTTCGCATGACTTTGGTGAATAATTTAGGTATCAAATGCGTTGTTGTACGACTCGTTCAGATAAAGCTGATTTTTTTTTTTTTTTTTGTTTTTTTTCAAAAAGAGTACGATCGTGACCGATTTTAGAGAAAAAAAACGCAATGAATACAATCGATCAGCTACCGTATTCACCAGATTTGGCTACGTGTGACTTTTTCTTGTTTACCAAACTGGAATAGTCGCTCGGTTGGACACGTTTTCCCGTTTTCAATTGATCGAAGAGATAAAACAAAATTCGCTGAAGGAGCTGAAAGCCATTCCAAAAATTACTTATAAAAAGTGTTTCGAGGACTGAAAAAGTCGTTGGCGTATTACATCTGGAGCGGCTTACTTTGAAGGCAACAAAATAAATATTAATGAATAATTAAATATTTTGCATTTTATTTACAATTTCCGGGTACTTTTTTGTTACAATATATGTCCATTCTTTGTTCAAACAATCCAGTTAAATTTTCAAAGATTTTTTTTTTTTCGTTTTCATATTCACAAAATTTATTCTCCTTCAGTATTTAAATTTAATTAACCTTTCCTTTATGAAAGTAGAAATAAAAATATTTTATGGTAACATTTATTATTCTCATTTTAATCTTAGTCTTAGCTAAAGCTTTTTCACTTTATTTTATTTTATTTTATTTTATTTTATTTTATTTTATTTTATTTTATTTTATTTTATTTTATTTTATTTTATTTTATTTTATTTTATTTTATTTTATTTTATTTTATTTTATTTTATTTTATTTTTTTTTTTTTTTTGTTTTATTTTATTTTATTTTATTTTATTTTATTTTATTTTATTTTATTTTATTTTATTTTATTTTATTTTATTTTATTTTATTTTATTTTATTTTATTTTATTTTATTTTATTTTATTTTATTTTATTTTTTTTTTGTTTTATTTTATTTTATTCTATTTTATTTTATTTTATTTTATTTTATTTTATTTTATTTTATTTTATTTTATTTTATTTTATTTTATTTTATTTTATTTCATTTTATTTTATTTTATATATTTTTCAGCAAACACTTTTATATTCAAATTTATTTTATTTTTAAATTTGTCTTTTTATTTTTACCTTTGTTTGTTTTTTGAATTAATTTTACTTTAATTATTATTATTAAACTTTATTTTATTATATAACACTGCTAATAATTATTTTGCGTTTGTACATACATATATACTTAAGTGTATAAGAAATTTTTTCCAATATCAACAAATTTTATTTCAACTTTCTTTTTAGAAAATCAGCCAACAGTTGGCAGTCAGCCCTAAAAAATTATTTCAAAAAGTAAATAAATCAATATAAATCAAAAAATAAATAAATGATTGGAAAAATTAATTAATTAATTAAAAATTAAAAACCTTTATTGAAATTAATTAAATTAAAATAATTAATTAAAAAAAATAAATTAAATTAAATAAATAAATTAATTAAATTAATTAATTAAATTAATTAACAATTTAAAAATATTTATTTAAATAACACAACTCAACAAAACTGAAGGAAAAATGCTAAGAGGCTTCTGAGGTGGGCTGATTATGACTTTGAGTTAAAAAACGTCGAGGTACAGCTATTTTTTTATTTTAGTAAAAGGAGGTGATCTGACCCATACACCCCTGTAAACAACACCATATACCTATTTTTATTATCGTTTTCAGTTTGAGCAGCACAAAATTAGCAAAAAAAGAAAAAACAGTCACAGTTACAAAGTCAAAAAATAACTGCGTTGCCTAGTGTTCTTCCTAAAGCAAAATATATTAATAACAGAAGCCGCATATTCTGCCAATTTTCTAACCCGAGGAAGGAAAAAAAATATGTATTAGTCAATGTTAGACCAATTAGAGCCTAACTAACTTTTTGAATTCTTAAAAATTCTCAATATTATTAAATCGAAAAATTAAATTTTGTTTCCCCTAAGTTGGCATACTGCTTAAAGTACACCATAAACTTCATAAATATCAATTTCTGTTTGAATAAACATTCCACGAATTAAGCAAAAATATATGTACGAAGCAATGACTGCGTCAAAATTGCATTTAAACTTTCTCAGTTGAAATTGGCACACACTATGCAAACATTTTTTAATGACAAGATTTTTCCTTTTGCTACGCAGTAGCCACACTGCCGGTGCGTAGCACATGTACAGCAAATCCTCGCTACTATTTACTGTCGTTGAATGTCAGATTAGTGTTTCGTAGACACAATTAAATATATGCAAGCTACACATTTGGGCATTTGGCAAGCTTACAAAAAACTTTTAGCATACTTTTGTGCGTCTATGTAGGCCAAAACTACGAAACGCACGCATACACACATATACACACACGCCGAAACTACAAAACGAACGCATATACACGCACTCACATGTGAATACACTTACATATGAAAGCCTTCATTAAAGTAGGCAAACAAAATTTGTAGCAATTTCTTGACACTGCAAATGCAAAAGATAAACTAATTGCTAAGCAACATATTATTGCTTACGTTTCAACGCTGCTCGTGGACTGCTACAACAATACCGGAGACACACAAGCACTAGCATATACATATGTATATTTTAAAGTTGCACCCGTTGCCATTCGTTTTTACGGCCCAACATCAAGCAGCAAAAAGCACACAGACGCGCATAAAGTATGCAGCGGCTACGCGAGCACGCACTGCTGTTTGTAATCTCACTTAAGCGCCTAATGCCAGGCTACGCTTTAATTGCTACATAAACACGCACAACAACAACAACAGCGCACGAACTAAGCAAACAATGCACGAAATTCTTCACGCCATCTAGACGGCTGACTTGGCATCGCACAAGCGCTTATAGTGCACACTTTATGGCAGTTAGTTAGTTTGCTTTCGGATGATGTCGCGCCCGTTAGCAGGCAGGCAAGGTACCAACACTTTGGCAGCTGCTTACTACGCGTACGTTCACGTTCAGTTCGTCGCCGCAGAAGTGACGACGTTTTGCAACCGTACATTAACGCAGACACGATAGAACTAAACGCAATGCGTGGCAGCTGTAGCACCTAAAAGTCGGCAACAAAACCATCTTCAGCCTCAGCTGTAATCAAAATCAAACGAAAGCCACGAACAACGAACACGATGCGGATAATGACGACGACGATGACGATGGCTGTGGCGACAACAGCGAAGCGAAGTGTATGCTGAAACTGTAACAACAGCGGAGCACACAGCATCCAACAGGCTGCTGCTAAAATCTATGTTTAGTTTGCAGTGGCCCTAAAAGACTTTAAATGAAGAACCGTGCTCTGTTACGACTTACATAAATGTTGACTGATTTATGCTACAGGGCAGGCAATGAAATGTTAAATTTTACAGTAGCCGGGTTTATGTTACAGTGAATGCAATGAAAATAGCTAAATTTTACAGCTGCTCTAAATTACTTTAATGAAAATGATTTAAGTAACTTTAAAATGAAAAGGATTAAAATTTAATTTAAAATGAAATTTAAATGAAATAAAAAATAATAATATTATAAAAAAATAATATTTTTAAATCAACTTCCCTAATTCACGTGCAATTTAAAAAATAATATTTTTTTGAAAATTTGCTTTAAGTATTGATTTCGATAGCGACAGATCATTAATAAAAGCTTATATTCTAGTTTATATTTTATTTTAAACATATTTTTTTAATCTAGGTTCCTAAACGAGAGAATATAATAGATTTCTCACTAACATCAAAAATTTAAAATTGCTAAATTTGAAGACCCACTAATAATAGTACCAAATTAAGGTTCGTAGGCTTGCTGAAAATATGAATGTATCTCGGACAATAATTTGAATTGCTTATAGCCCACTTATGATTATATGATACATTATATTCAACGCAACTCACCGGCGACTCGAAGCTTTGGAAATTTTTAAGGTAAAAACCAAGATCTTAAAAAGTCCTTTGGAGATAAAGCCGTGAAAAATATAGTATGAAATTTTTAATTAAAATTAAAAGATTTTATACCTGTAGGTATAAGAAATCCGTTTTTTTATTATAAAAAAAATTAAACACCTAAAATTAGAAGCTAAATAGAATGATTTTCAAGAGATTTTTTATGCTATATGGCGTTCGCAAGATACGATTTTATGCTTAATAAATTTTTTGAGGCAGTTTATGGAGAAAATATGCTCTAGTTTACATTTTTTTCTGCTATAAAGGCGAAAACGTAATCGAAGCGGACATAATGTGAATACTTTACATCAATATAATAATAAAAATTATCAATTCCAAGCATGATGCAAGTACTGTTTCATTTGCACCGGAGGTAAACATTGCACGCAAACTTGTTTGAGACAAAAAGAAACTTGATATATGGATGATGCAGGAGCTAATGCAAAAAAGTCTCACCGACCGAAATATAATCTGCGATCCGCTGATGAATCGCAACTTCTTTTCTTCTTTAAATTCTGATGGAGATGATTACTGGTGATGAAAGTTGGGATAATGTCAAAAAAAACGCTGAGACTCGTAAACGGTGGCCAAATGAGGATTGCCAGGAGAAATGTGCTTGCTCAGGCAACTTACATATAGCCAAATTCGGACCTGCACCGTGCCACTATTGGTTAGATATCGCCCGAAGCGGCCTGCTTTGCCCAATAAGAGAGAAATTGTGTTCCATCATGACAACGGCAGGCCACACATCAATAGTAATTTGTCAGAACCTTCTGGAACTTGATTGACAGGCTATGGAAACTGAGTTTGTTTATGAAAAATTCATCTTAAGAAAGGTCAACAAAATCGACTATCACAGGTTTTTGTCAAAAGGGACAAAGGTTTCTAGAAGAGTGGTGGTAACAAATTAGCTTCAAAATGGCGACAATTTATCCAAAAAAAAAAACAACAAAAAAAGGACGAAGGATTTTTTTTGATCACAACTGTTTGAAAAAACAATGCCGTGAAATTTTCACTGAAATTTTAATTTTTTATCAAAAATATTAGCCACAACTTCAATTTTCAGTTTTTTTCTT
Organism: Bactrocera correcta; assembly: GCA_027475135.1. Classification (NCBI taxonomy): domain Eukaryota; kingdom Metazoa; phylum Arthropoda; class Insecta; order Diptera; family Tephritidae; genus Bactrocera; species Bactrocera correcta. The sequence continues at coordinate 8,149 of JAPZAG010001211.1, read as the reverse complement.
CATCTAAGGTTTTAATTAAAAGACGTATTTTTCCACTTTAGATGATACTGTAAGGAGTTATCCTGCCAACGCGGGCGCAACTTTTTTCGGAGGGATCTTCGGAAATGGTGTCACAATAGCCGAGTTTAAAATATTTTATTCGCAGAATTTCAAAATTCCTTTGTTAATATACACGGTTTGTAACAAAAAAAATCGAATAAAATATAGCATTTAATTGCAAAATTACATTTATCCAACAAATTTATGATATTCTGCTGCTCAACAGAGGTAAAACAACTACAGAATCTGCTAAAATAAAGTTTACTGTTAAGTAGCTAACAGCAGTAGAGCCATAAATGAATAGTGGAACATAATTTACAGCATAATTTAAGGCGTTAGAGAGCATTAACAACACTCTCTCATCCCCGCAGCAAAAGTGCTCACCCAATTAACTGTACTTTTTACAGATTCAGCTGCCAAACATGCTGCTGCTTCTTTGCTTCTTCTTGTGCGCCTTACAGCATGCCACAAGTTACTGGTTACGAATTTCCGCCTCAATAGCCAGCACACATTTGTTAATTTCAATAAGGTTTCTTGCCGTGCTTTGTTTGCAACTATTCTTCACTTAAACTACACACGGATTTATATGTATCTATTTAATAGCAATATATAAGTGTGTATTAGTGTATACATAAGTATGAGCGAATATATGTCACATAAGTTGGTGTATGTCTGCGTATATGGGAAATGTTTACCATCGGTTGGGTGTGTTAAAAGATTATCTATTACTCGCTACTGTATTCATGGTGATCAACAGCAATGCTGTTGTCGTGCAAATATTGTATTTTGTCTCTGCTTGTTGTCGTTGACTTGTGTGCTGTGTGTGACTGGGTCAACTTATACGTTTGATTTGACATCTGCCTGGCGCCACGCATCAACGTAGCGAAGCGACAGCATACATACAAATGATTAGCAACAATCGATTGCGTGTGTATGTGTTCGGAAGTGAAAGGTGAGGTCATTGGCTTGGAGAAAGTGGGCAGCAAAGAGAAATGCTCACAAGTTAAATACATTAATTTTATTATTTCCCTAAGAAGTTATACACACTTGAAAGTCAAAACAATCGTGTATTTCTTTTAAAAGGAGAAAAGTAACTCATATTTACAGAATTTAATGTACTTTAATAACCGACTGTTATGTAATTTTGAAAAATTTTACTAAGTCAACCTTTAGGATCCCTGCGCTGGGCGCGAATATTAACAGAGTCTGCGGCCTCACTATCGCTACATCTTCCAGTATATCATGCCGTGTGTAGCCCAGATGCTTAATGCCTAGTTTTGCTAATGCGGGACAAGTGCACCAGAGATACTCCATTGTTTCCCCGGTGCGCTACTCTAAACATTTGTTGCAATCTTCTCGATCATCAGACAGTGATCAGTTAGTATTCCCATCATGTTCCTACAGTCTCTTTTTCTCGTTCCATTGGAGTTTTGATTTTCTTTACCATGCTTTTGTCGAGATTGTTACATAGACAATACCCGTGTCCTGGCATCCTATAGAAGTGCAGTTGCTTACTTCTGGCAACTCGTTTCACTGCCTTGCTTCCCAAGACACTTCGAGCCGATATACGATAAGAGGTTACCATTAGAGGCTAGCTCCTTATAAATGTTTAGAGCGTTGCGCGTAGCTAACAAACCTCTTCAGCCATCTTTTTCTATGTTTACTTTGAACTTTCTTTCATAGTTGAATAGTGTGATCTAGTGCATCAGTGACCACGTAATCGGTTTTTGCAAAGACCGCCATTATCCAGCGAGCTACATATGCTCAAAGTTTCTATTTGTAAATTCTTCCGAAGCCAGTAGTCGTGCCGACGATTTTGATGCGCAGTTTTCAGGCAGGCTTAGTACTCGTACCAATTCAAGAGCCACCTTGATGCCGTAACCGATCTCTAAGAGACCCTGATATTTATTCAAGGACTATCAATTCGGCAGAATTCTGGCGCTACAACAACAACAAAAACAACAGAACCTCCCAAACTGAACGCCTCGAGTGAGGAGTTTTTCTGCTCATAATTTTTCAAAACTAAAAAAAATTTTATTTTAAGAGATGATTAAAGAGAATGGGCGAAAGCTTAGTCGATTTTTCATATCAAAATGTCAGCTCCTCAAAAAAATTTTGTGCAAGATTTAAATAAAAAACCCAAAATCTTGAATATTTAAACTTTTCGCATAAATTTCGAGGTTATGTGATAAAAGTCTTGATACAAAAGTTGTAGCTCGTCTTATTAGCTACAACTTTGCCGTATAATTCTTTTATACAGGACTCGTGGTTTCGCCGGAAATCGAGATAAGCCGTTTTCAAGTCCAAAAAGTCCTCTTCCTGATCTCAGCTCGGCCGTAAATTATTATTATTTTTATTTTGTTTTTTTTTTTTTTGAATTATTGCTATACTTTCGTTTCCAGTGGGTTTCAACCTCCTGTGAATTTCCTTAACTTCTTACCATTTTCAAGCGCTTCTACACTAGTCTTAAAAGCTCCAAAAAAAAAATAATTACTGAAAAAATCTATTACACTTACTGAACAGCTACAAATAAAGTTACGCCAGACAATGAGCTTACTTCTCTATGCCACATATGCAATTCATGCATCACTCAAGTCATTATTAGTAAACAAATATAATTAATGACATAATCAGCGTGCAACTTAAGCAAAGTGTGCAACAACAAGTTTCACAAAAACAACAGCAAACTCGTAGCAAATCTCACGCCCTCACTTGCACGTGATTTTCGTAAATAAAGCCAGCAACACAAACAATTATTTGATACGTACATGTATTTATGTATGGTATATATGCATGTGTGTGTAAGTATGTATATGTGCTACAAACAAATCATTTGTGTCCAAGTCAAATATAAATAATCATCATCTATGGTACTCTATCATTCATTTTCCCTGTTCATTGTACGCTTAAGTGGATGCGGCTTCGTCACGCACGCGTTTACAGCAACAACAATTAACTTCAACGCATAAAATCACACAAAAGTGGCAAATAAAACGGAAAATAAAATATCTACTAAATACCAAAAACAATTTGTACAAGCCAATAAGTGCGAAAGACTAAAGTTAAGATTAAATGCGAATATTCAATGATAAGAAGGAATAATTGAGTGGAAGGCAAAAGGAAAGTGCTTCGAGCAGTAATTACTCAAGCCAGCACATGGGCATTTATGCTTGTACATATGTTAATATTTATATACATATGTATGTAATTGTGTATATGTATGTATCTATGTATGTATGTATATATTCGTAATTCCGTGGCCAAACAATCAATACAAATTGCATTAGTTCACTGGCTCAGACGCATACATCAGCAGTAAATCAACATCAATTCGGTCGAAAAGTTAAAAGGAGTGAGTTTTGCCTGCGAAATCGGCACGCATAGAAAATATGTTCAATGTGCATAAGCAAGTTGGTAATAATTGGACGTTTGATCTTTGCGATAAATAACGAAATCATCAGCTTTGAATGTTAACACTAAGATGTAATGAAAAACCACGGAAATTTTATCGTAATTGAATAAGACGAGAACAAGCACATTCTCTCATGTCACTTTGCAAGCCAGGTTATACAACTTTCTTAACAAATATAGAAAAACAGAATAATAAAAAAATTAAAAAAAAAAAATAATAAAAAAAAGTAATAAAAAAAGTGGTATAATAAGATCTTTATCTCAGTTTTGATCGATCAATTCGTGTGGCAGCTATATATTATATTAGTCCGAACTGAAAAATATGTTCAAAATTGTCTTGCATTGCCTTGGAGAATCGTTTCTGCTTAATTTTGTGAAGATATCTTGTCTAATAAGAAAATTTTGCAAAAAAGCATTTGATTCCGCTCGTTCAGGCGGCGTATAGCCACCATATCTTAAATCAATCCGAAACGAACAATTCCAAAAAATGAGTAGCTTTTTGAGGAGAAGAGAACGTTTATAAAATTTCAGAACGATATCTCGAAAACTGAGGAACTATTACATGTACAGACGGACAGATGGCTAATTCAACTCAGCTCGAAGCACTAATCTTGATTATTGCAACCTTAGTTTGATACCCAAACTCAGCCTTTTTTGTGCTAAAAATATTGTTTATATAAAATTTTCAAACAATTGGCAACCCTTTAATAAATATTTCAAGAATACTCCTTCCAAAACTGGTCTGGAGTGACTAAAGATTGTAATTTTCAATTATTTTAATAAATATGTTAATTAAACAATTTGAATGACTGGTTTAGTCCAGTCTTTAAGACTTGAATAGTTAACTTTATTAATCATTTTCATACCCAAAATTATGCTGTTTTTGTTAGAAAATATTTTCGTTTAAAAATTTCAAATAAATGACAGTCTGACACAAAAAAAATAATCACTTCATGCTTCACCAGATTTTGAGCCATTCTTTGCTGCGTGCGTAACAAAATTTTACCCACCATTTTCTAGTTTCAGTCGACAGACTTTACCGCATTGCTTAAATAAGTTACACTTCATTACTTCTTTACTTAAAATTATTATTTGTCTAAATAATAGCATTTTATTGAAATAATATAATTTTCCTTGATAATTCGAATTTTCAATACACCAGGTATATATGTACATACATATTTAGAAATTTTTACTATCATTTATTATTTTATGCATGTTTATTATACCTTCAAAATATGCCACAGAATAATAATTACTTAGTTTTCAATACCAACAACCAACCAAATGAAAGTTATCAAAGAAATAGGACAAGTACCTACACCATAACTACCCAACAAAGCAAGCAAAATTCCAGCAGTATACTTTTCCCTAAACACTTCAATTACAACTGTTACAAATCTGCATGCACAAACATGCATAGTGCTGCTGCTTTCCCACATAAATATTCAATGGAAATGCACAACAAACATCTCACAACAAAAGCAAACGAATCGAGCGCAAGTGAGACTCCAATTACGACTCGCTGTCGCTTGGAGTAGACGAGTGGCCAAGCACACTTCAATTCGCAAATTTGTTGTGCACAAAATGCAGTATAAATGCAAATCAACACAATGTACTTTTTGGTAGTTCGATCATTAGCAGAAACTCGTTCACCTGTATTTGGCCACTTCTAGGCAAAATCCTCCGGCACTTATTTTTGCAATATTCAGTACACAAATAACATTAAAATTTCACTATTTACTTTACAATACACTATTCACACTCACGATGCGCACAAACACCGAACCGACCGAATTATGACTGCGCGATTAACTTGCAAATGATGTTATTACCGGCGAATTGCATGTTAATCAAACAATGCTGTTAGGTGCACTTTCGTTTTTGCCCAAACCACCCAACACTTTTCTTGAATGTGAAGTGTTGCAAATACCGATTGAAAAGTGAGTGAGATGTGTATTAATTTAAAGGCGAATATACATATACATACATAAGTAAGTAGGAAATTAATAAGGCAAGTGAAAAATTTGGCCAAGTGTTAAAAGAACATTGAAGCGGCAAAACAAATACATATATTCGTATAAAGTAATACCCAAAAAATATTTATATTTGTAGAAAAATATTATTTTATTATTATATATTGTGATTGGTACATATAAAATTTGCAAACAATTTGATTGAACGCAGTTAACAGTGATCTGGAACACTGGAAAGCTAATAGTGATCTGTTTATTATATTTACTTCTTACCAGTTCATTATGCTATTCATGATATATTTATGTATATGATTTATTATAAGTGAGTTCAACAACGCTTCCCGGGGCCGATTAAATTCTGTGGAGTCCTTTTGATCTACCTATAGCGTGGTAAAAGACTTTCTTGAAGGCAAGGTCTTTTATCCTTAGTCAAATCAACAACCCTTCTTGAAATCAGTGACCGTTTGCTTACCTTGAGCGAAACTCCTTTCCAGAACTCATTGACGTTTGGTAAGTTCGCTTTATTTACGTACCTGAGGTCACTGACCTTTTGTCATTACCAAAGTCAACAACCTTTTACGGAGTCTGTGATCATTTTTATATTTAACTATTGATCTTGAGGTCAATGTTTACCATTAACAAAGTCTAAAATCCGCCCTCAAGTCATGAGGTCAATGACTGTTTGTTTAATTTTGCCCTTGTTGTTGATTATTAATGATAAAGTTTCTGACCTAAAGTCTAAAAATTGCGGAAATCTTACCGAATATTTAGACCACAGTACCTATGGCTGACTTTTTGCTGAAAATGTTAGTGCATCTACAAGATCAACTTTTGAAAAAAGGGGAGATTATTTTTGTGATAATAAAATGCCCTATCTCCATACTCCACATGTAAGAATTTTCTAACTTTCGGTTGACTTTTAGTATATACATATGTTAATCAATATGTCTATGTAGGTAACTTAATGAAAATCAGATCATATATTTTGGTTTAGCGCTGAATACGAATGAAATATGTAGGTCTAGAGTTTGGCCTAAACTTCTAAACTGGGGTAGACACCGGCCTTGATACTTCCCAACTGTGAAATTATGAAATATTCACGCTTTCTTTTCCCTTTTTTACTTGTTTTCTTTTGATGGACATTTATCTACATTTTCCTGCCCTTTAGCTAAGTAATGGTGAGTGTAAACCCCAATTTTTATGTAAACGCTTAAATTAAGTTTAACAGCTTGTACTTTGTTCTTTTGCTTTCGTAATATTGAAGACCTTGTCGCATGAACTTTAGGCGATGGAATAAAAACAACACTGTATATCTAATATATGTTAAATAAAGCTCACTTTCAGTTTCACAAGTTTATGCTGCAGAAAATATCTTTGCAGAAAAACGAAGGAAAAGTTGCAAAGCTTGTTTTTGTAACTGACAAAATTTCACCAAGTTATTGCACCTTATTGTTATTCCTGCTTTTTTCTTCTTGCTCGTGATGCAATTATGTGCATTTAAAGCTCTTTTCTACAACTTTAACAGTGACAACTTTAGCTTTAAAGAATGTAAACAAGGCTGAGTTTTATCAAAGTAATTTGAATTTGAAAATAGTTCGAATTTCGGGTATGATAAACAAATTTATAGGGCTTTTTTGGACTTTTGCATTGACGAATTTAAATTCACTGTGTTTGAATTTTGTATTTCAGCACAAGTTTAGGTTAGATTAGCTTAGATGGCTGATCAAAGATCGCACGTGGACTACTATAGGTAGTTCTTTGTGAGGCCATAGGAAAGAAGAACTACTGTTTTCGAACTATAAATGAGCAAAACGCTTAGTAGCCAATACAAATTTGCACAGGCGTTTAATTTCCATTCCCGCTAGCTCGTTGGTCCAGCCCTGATCAAGCTTCTGCTAGACCCAGCTATTCAGTAGTAGAACATAAGAGAATACGGAAGCCACGATACGCGCCCATTCTACCGATATCGCCTCTAGGGGGCCTTTTCTTGGTACATAGCTCATCAGCTTTACAATTTCTTGCGATTCCTCTGTGGCCTAGTACTTATACCAGTCTTATCATAAAGACACTCTCTCCTAATAACGAAACACACAAATTAACACTTACCGATCCAAACGGGATTAGGTCGCCGAAAGGACTGCCCTTGGACGGATGAAATCCGAGTCCATTCCGGTACGTAGAACCAGCAGTTGTTAGAATTGATCACGAATGTCATAAAGACACTCGACGTTATTGATAGCGAAGTTAGGCACTCTTTAAGCAGCTCTGAACGCACTGTTAACGAGTTCAAGTCCAGTATCTGTTATATGAGTGGATAGTCACTACTCTGAAGAAAGCTGCACTCCGATGCAGTAAATCTGCTGAACCCTAATGGCTGCAACCTCGGTATAGAAGACACTGCAATAGTCAGGAAGTCTGAAATTGGAGTTGATAGAGAGCTCCTAACAATAGACCGCTCCACCAACCTTTCTCCAAGCTTTGACCCTTCCATAAAGAAGCTCACTGCTCCTCTCCTCCAATGAATTCTTCCCAACGAGAACTCCCTCGGAGGTACGTGGGTAGAGAAGGAGCCGCCAGAGTACGGTTTAGCGACGCCATGATGTAAGTAAACCGGTATGAAGTCAAAGCGAGTGAAGACTTTTGAGTGTTCAGACCCTTGTTCTTTAGGAACTCAGACTCTTTGAATTAGATGACAACTTTCGCAGGCATGCACCTTCCGCAGA